>JAPYZI010000279.1:0-61239 GCA_030523105.1 Ophioninae sp. A BG-2022a | reverse complement strand
AAATTTTTCCATACATACCCCTTTGCCTCTTTTTTTCCGATTTTTCAAGTGGACTTTCCGGGAAAACTGTATGAGATATCGATACGAATCCAACGCCATTATTTTAGTCAGGCAAAAAGCTTTTCCAAACCCCCCAAATGAATGTCCATAGCATATAAGGAACTCACCCTACGACCTTTTGAAATTCCGTGATTTTCAAGATTCTGGCAAAGTGGCCGGGGGAAGACGAAAAATTTTTTTTCCGTTTTTAACCTTTTAAAAGGATGTATTTGATCGGAAATTTTTCGCTGATTACGAATCTGCCCGAGTTTTGCCGAAAATGCAAAATTAGACTGGGAAAATGAGAAAAACCCATTCTAGAATACTTTTTGAACATTTTTCTCTGCTGCAGATTCTGCAAAAGACATTTTTCTCCGCTATTTCTTCATCAAAATAGACGAAACAAAGCTCAAAATGTGTACTTTTGACCGCTTCAGAGGCTCATTCTCGGGAAATTTGTGATAGTGCAATACGATGGATCGTAGCTCGCAATTGCTCCCATGGTAATCACAACCTGCACAATTATTTTCAAAATTTTGGTAATCCCGAGCATGTTCCTCTTGGAGCAAGCGTCCTGCATATACACAATAAATTTAATTCAAAGCGGTTGAATAATGTGGGAGAAATTAGATTTTGAAATTTTGATGTGGCTAGGAACGTGTTCGTCATTCCCTTAACTGTTACATTTGCGTTGTTCATGTTTTTTTTTCTTCTAAATACTTTACGTAAGACTCGAGGTGAGTACATCGCGCAACAGAGCAGTCCTATCTCCGACGGATCACCACATTCACCGATTACGATAGGGACGTTATCGCGAATCTCATCCCAGGCGTCCACACCTTCGCCCTTAAGTCCTTGCGGTACTCTCCGACAACCTTCCCACTTTCAGCACCAGCAACAACCTAAAACTTGGGCACCCGTTACGCCGCCAGCCACGTCGCCTATTCCTCATCAGCAGTCTCCTCTGCAACAGATTTATCGTTCTCAACCAGCTCAACAACCTCCGAAGGTAAAAATATGAATAATGAAGAGAAGTACGAAAACGTTTCGCGTTCCACGACCACGATGTAGTCAACTGACGAACTTTCGTATGCACGAAGCATGGTCTTGTTGATGAATTTAAAAATTTATGTATAAACAAATTTTCTCGATGTCCCCTTTCTTATTAATGCTCGAATCATTGTTCTTTGTTTTTATTACTTAATCGCATTTTATCAGGGTAGGTGATTTGATGGGGTTTAAGTTTGCTTCGTTGGAAAGCAACGATGCTTTTTTTTCAATTAATGATATTTTATTTCTATGTAAATTTTGATTTTTCATTTTTATTGTATATCGGAAAAAAAGAAAGTCGAAAAATTGTTGGCATGACCTTCGATTTTTCAAACAACGGAAGAAAATGTAAAGAAAAAATTATTTTCGTTCCATTCGAACGACACGAACTTAAACGCCTTGTGAGTGAATATATTTATTTTTCGCCGAATCAAGGACACTATGTTTCGAGGACAATTGATCTACGACCTACTTTTCGAAAAATCTCATAAGTTGAACCAACTTTTTAGCAGAAATCGATTAAACGTTCTTGGAATAAAATAAAAACATTTGTATATTAAAAAAACGAAATTGAAAAACCAACCAATTTGAATAAGCTTAAATAAAAAAAGCTTTAAACAACAATGCATTTGACACAACGACACTAGAGTATGCACCTTTTGAAAATTCTAATCAAAAACGTTCCCGATTAAAAAGTGTTTATAGAGTCTGATTGTGATTTTTGTTTTTCCAGCAACATTCAGTAGGGCCCTACGATCATTCAACTCCGAAGCAGAAACAGCCCCAATTGATTCCCGCCTACCAACAACCGACTTTCGAACCACCGCCATCTCTCATAACTCTCAGGCCTGAGCCACCAATATCCCAGGTATATTTTCACACGAATATAAATTATTATCCATTGTTATATTTCGAACATCAGAAGTCACAGATAACCGTAATTACGTATAATAGAATTTTTATTTCGCAAAGATTATATTGCGTACACGCGTTCGTTTGGGGTTATAGAAACTCCTTATTCAGCCCTGAATAATGACTATTTTTATTGCAACAACCAATGAAATCAGCGTGGAATTTGAGACAAATCGTCACATCAGCTTTGCCGTACTCGGTGTAACGAGCTCTGACATGTCGAATAAGTGCTTCCGTCGTATCTTTCCGTTGGCCTCTCTTCAAAATGCCAAAAGTGCAAATCTGCCGCGTTCCAACGCATTTTGTCTGGCGCGAACTCATGATCGTATATGTATATCTCGTGCATTATGGAATGAGTGCTGAAACTCGTGTCGAAATAATTAACAGCATTTGAAGCAAACGATGTATCTCGTTTGTTACCAAGCGGGATTCACCAGATGTGCATTAATTGCATCGTACGTTCGTCAGGTAGAAAGTTGCGTAATCATTTCTGACCACTTGTGACCAGTTACAATCGTTTCTTCATTTATGTATATATATGTATATATATATTGGTCTAAAAAATGACGTTATTTGCTCACAGACACCGGCACCTGTTTATCAGGCTCAACCCGCAGCAACGATGGCACCGGTAAGCGGCAACATGAGAGGGGACATGAAGTGGCCACCAGAATCGGTGAAGGTCCAAACCGAGGCTGAGAATAGAGCGAGATTAGAACTGGCGAAGGGACCGGCAGTGCGGCCGCGAAGAGTCAAAAAGGACTACAGTGGTTTCTTCGCTCAACACGCATTGAACAGCACTTACCCAGGATATCGAGCACCACCCGGGACTCAATACTTCTCCCCGAGTTACCAGCATTGATATATCGCTGGAACCGAAGTCTCGAAATTCTTTTTATTTTCTCTAATAATCGTTAACTTTTCAATCGAGAATTTATCGAGCTTTTGACCAAACGAATAAACGAAACGTGCTATCCAACGATTTTTGGAGCCAGTAACGTAAAACATAAATAAATTCACCGAGATACGTGCGACAATTGTGAAAAAGAGATGTTGAGAGAGCTAAAGTGACATCTGATCTTCCGTCGCTTGTGAACTTCCAGCTCGAGATAATTTTAACACTCTTTGTAATTAACTGAACGATGTAAATACTAATTAGCGAGCTATAGATTAGCTAGCAAACGAACAGTGAAATTCACTTCCATCTATTAAATGTTACATTTAATTTATACACTTGTTGCGATTCAATTGCAAGATTACATTAGTTGGGTGTAATTTTCATAAATCCGTTATAAATTATACCGTTGGCGTCCGATTTTAATGAATCCGGAGGTGTAAATTACAATAATGGTGTGTAATTTTGACGATGCGATTGCAAGTTTTAACCCGTGCATTGAAAGCAATGACAGTCGTTGTCCGTTTGTTAGATTCATAGCCAAGTTAAAGTTCATATGCACATAATTTATAATTTATTACAGACAATTGGAAGTAATCTTATTCTTCTTTAGAGTTTGTTTTCATGTGTCTCTTATCCCTTCGCTCTTTTACGTCCCCCAGCCAAGTCATTTTCTTTTTTCTGCTCTTTCATTACTCGCGAGGACTAACTCTTGAAATCGTAAATCTACAAAATGACGCGACAAAGAACCGATGTACCAAGTGTCGAGAATATAACGATTGCCAAGATCGGGCAAGATTACTTCCGTGCTTAACTCTCACGAAGTTAAAACCGACTTGACCGACGAACGAAGATAAACGAACGGCAGGTTGAAACTATTTCGCGCCGTAATGTACAAACGTTATACTATGAGAGAATAAAATTAATGTATTAATTCATTAGTTTATTGGTTTCTTTCTTTCCATGTTACTCGATCTAATCCAACAAATCGCCAGCTACCTGAATATATATTAATGTTTTTGGATTATTTTCTTACTTCAGAGGAGCCGTTCCAGAAATACGCTCACTGGCACTCATGAAAATATATAGTGATTGATATCGTGTCATACATTTTTATGAAATTACCTTAACGTGGCTAAAAAAATTATGAAAATCTGTCAATTTACAAAAGTAAAAATGCAAAACCCGTTGTTTTCCGGTTGAGGTAAAAAAATTAAAATAGTTCGAACAACAATGTATATTTATTCCACAAAATAATAATCCGTTTGCAGTAACTTTGTTTGCCCTCCAAATTCGATGTTTCTTAAGTATATGTTATTCGTGAATTAATAATTCGTGACACATCAATGTCGTTAAATTTTGCAGTAGAATTGGACGTAGTTCTTCAGTAGAGTTCAGTAGTTGGCCGTAGTTCTGTTTGAACACAATGAACAATCGAGAGTGCCACAACGCTTCGTCAGCTAATTAGGTGGAATGTTTACGAACTGTCTTGATCTCAAACGTAATACAAATGTGTTATATTCCGCTGGCGTTAATTCGATGTGATAGGTATTAACTGATTCAGACAGATTATTATTCGATGAATGCATACAGCAAAGCAAAAGAATTCTGGGCCATGATTATAAAGAATATAATTTATAAGTTCTGTTTCCAATTAAATGAACTATTATATTCTATATTACATCATTTAACGCGTTTGCCAAATTTCGCTTAATCGATGTTCGCAAAGTCAAACAAAATTTACGTTATTTTTTATAAACACATGACCTGCATCGAGAAATATTTTGCTTACTTCACAATGATCCACTGCCACACGTTTACACACAAGGCATGTATACGATGTTTCTATGCCACTTATTTTTGTCATCATCACCTGTGCAAGGTGAACTCTGGGGTTTTTGATAATCTTTCTACGCGTCAACTCATTAGTAGTAGCAAAAGAATATACACACACACACATATATATAGTATATATATTCATCAACGCCGGTGAATTTTAGTAAAAGCTGAAATCCCTGATAAATTCTTTCAAAGTTAATGTGATTTTTAAAATATCTCCTTCTCTCTCTTTCTTGTACTCCACTAATCGAAATATTGTCAAGGCACACACGCATTGCGAAACGCTGAAAATTTTCGTTGAATACGTCGAGCGGTATGTGTGATTATACATCCGAAACGCGACTCATATCACAGCGGATCTACTTCGCGAAGAATAACTAGTCGAAGAACGTAAACGTGAAATGATTGGGACTAAAGTTGCGTCGTGCTTGGGCTGTCAATGAGTTTCGTCAAAATCTGTTAGATAAAAAAATATTGTTTTATGTTTACAGATTTCGATCTGCGTGTAACATCCCTCGCATATTTTGTTGATAAAAAAAACTCAGGTAACAAGCTATGATATATGTCCCATCATTTGACTAGGTGTACCGTTTTCCCGCGCGGTAGAAATTAAAGCAACATGGAAACAAAAAACAGAAAATTTTCTGCTCATGCTGATTCGATCGCTATTGTTCGTTATGATTTTCCTCAATATTGGCTTGTCTGAGTACGCGATCACGAATCACAAATTTGCATTTCTGTATCGGTCGACCGTTTAGCGTTCCTTGTCTTCTTTATGAGTTATCTTTTTGAGGTTTTGGCTTGAGTCACTAACTAAACCAGCGAGAACCCTTGAGTTTGCTGAATCGCTTGGAGCAACTTATAACGTAATTTTTCGCGCGTCTTGTACCGCGGAAGATCCAAGAGGTTGAAGCAGGTGTGAGCAACTGGTAGAAAACGCTCGTCGGACATTGGTTGGATCGTTATCTGAAAAAAATGATATTTTGGATGTGTCATAAGTTGTGGATCGAAAATCAACAAATTTCGAAAAAGGAGTTAGAACCCATACCTTAATGGCTTTCATGCCTTGTATGGGGATTCTGTCGCTGCCCGTTAAGAATAGCAAAAACTTTTTCTTTTCCTCGAGCGGAAGTTCGTGAAACGTTTGCCAGAAAAGAACTATGGTAGGATCGTCTCGCGAGTAACCCTCTTTGTACGCCGCGTTCTCCTCCAATTCTCTCCAATCGTAATTCTCGTTACCCACGACCACAGCCATTAATTCGTGACTGTGAAATAGTTCTAGAACACGGCCACCGCATACTTTGTGAAAGCCCTCGTAGAAAGCTTGGAAATGTGGTTCGACAGACTTGTTCAGCCTATAATCGACGTACAAATTGACAAACTCCACTCTGAAAAATAATGATACGATAAAAAACGAACAATTTCTCAAAATTTCGAAGAGTGATACAATCAAACTATTTACTTATTGTGTTGAGTAACTGGCTTTTTACTTCCCCCCGGGATTAACTCGTGGACGACAGTCTCGCCGTAAACTTCCGTCGAAATCTCAAAATTCAAAGAAAACACCTCTTCTAGATCCGGTTCATTGTAATCTAAAAGGCTCTGTAGGCTCCTGGAAAGTTATTTCGTGCGTTGGAGAAATCGAGTGGTAAAGGAACAGCGTGTTTTGTGTATTAAGGTATTTAATGGATATTAAATGTCGCTAAAATTCTTGAAAATTTGAGGAATGATAATTCTTGATAGAATAATGAGGGTGAATATTGAGGGTTGAACCGCCAATGTAGTTGCTTCATGATTAAAGGGTCGTTGTCGAAGTATTCGACTGCACAGAAGTCTATAAAAAATATATACAAATACTAAACGTTTACGTACCTAGCGATGCTCGGTGAAATATCTTTGATGTCTGACAATCCAACAGGCTCGTTCAATAATTTCTTGTACAACGCCAGTGGGAATGGCAGGTCTATTATGATAAAATTATAGATAGCCAAACCGCACAAAACGCCGATAAGCAAGTACATAATTTTTTCTTCTAAAGATTCTTCACTAAACCATATAGTTCGAGTTTCCTCATATTGTTTAAACATCCCATATTTCGGATCGAGTATCTCTCTGAGCAGTAGCAAGAAAAATTCTTTCTTTACGCCACCCGCGTCTTCGGCTTCTTCACCATGGAATTTCACCTGACCGAAAGAATTTTTTTCATGGTTAGCATTCAATTACTTTTTTTTTAGTTTGATACAACTGCGCCGTCTTACTCTGAGTGGTTTTTTCAAATCGCTTGATTCGTACAGTGACAGCTGGGCAAGCGTGTCCGCTACTAAATTGTCACGTGAAACATTCAACGTAACGAACTGGCCATGTCTAGCGTTAACGGAACCAGCTGGGTAAGGAGCAAACAGCATATGCGTCAGAGCCCTTGTCGCAGCTTCGTTCATTGCCGAATGCATCTTTAAAAAGAAAGATGGAGGTTTTAATAAACCAAACACGTTCAACACGTTTGATATCCAACAGAACTGAAAAAGATATTACTAAAAACATACCTGTATAGCTTGATCGGTTTCCAGAAGAATCGTTTTAGCCTGAGCGTCGAATAGGAATGGATAATGACAAAAATAGATTTTCTGTTGCTGCAAGCAATGATTGTCTCAGTGAAAAAAACAACAGTGTTCAAGATATTATTTAATAAACCAGAAAGTGTAATTTGACACTAACCATGCGTGAATCTTTGTCCACCAGCCACTCGAAGTAATCCGCCTTAACATCTATCAGTTCGGTCAATTCAGGCAGATGAAACGTACCATAAGGAACACGCAAACCATTATCGGCGTTTTGATTTAATTTATTTATAAAAAGTAGCAGGTCTAGGGCCAATTTGAGTTCGGCGTTTTTCACTGCAGACTATATTAACGGAATTCAAGGAAATAAAGATAATAAAGCTGTTGATCGAAACACAATTTGAAACGTCGATATTTATACACTCACCTGATTTTCTCGACGCTTCGATTCTTTGATGAAGTAGAGAACTAGCGATTTGTAAATGCGTATAAGACGCTGGAATATTTGTACGGGAGCTCTCGACCACCAGGAGCCTACAATTTTCTGCGCTTCGGATTTTAATCGCATAACGGCTTTGGCAAACGGCGTTTGGAGACTTTTATGATTCTCGGGCTCCGTAAATGCGGAATACATCGGTAACGTCAGGTAAACTCTTAAAGATTCGACATCGGGTGGCGATGCGATGAGAGACGGCACGAGACTTTCGGTTATGCTCGTATATATCTATAGGCACGAATAACAGATTATTACAAAAGTCAAGACATTCATTGATTATTCTTCACAGATCACCATCCAGAAACCAGATTTTATAAGCTTCTGAACCTTACGAACATTGATTTAATATCATAACGCACGTTATCATATCATAACGCAATAGCGTACTGTCTGAACTTCTCCGCGAATGCCAATTGTGAATCTTAATTTTACTAAGATTGAAAGAAAATCTCACCAATTCCTTTATGGTCGTGTTCGTGAATTCAGAAATTATTCCGTAGATTTCAATGACTTGGTTGAAGTCTACGCCGTGATACTTGCTGGAACATCCATAATGTTCAGCATTGTCGATTAGAAATGAGGCGTTTAAACACGCTTGACTCTTAAAAACGGTTTCGAGATATCTGCAAATAGACGAAATACCACATACACTCTTAACTACATGGGTTAAACATACGATTAGTAAAAATCCTACAGGGAAGTTTTTTTCTAAGCGGATAATATTTCGGACAAAAGATAGCGGTTGTTGTTCTGTTCATTTTCTTTTTCCTGAAAAGTCTACCCGCAAAGTATCGGATATCTGTAATTCAGCTATTACCCACAACAAAAATAAATCACGAGTAAAACAGAGCTCGGAAAAAAAAGATGGAAAAGCCTAAAATCGTTTTACCATCTACTGTGCCAGATTGGAAAGCCCGAAACATATTAACGAATGATATAAATCCACGTATGATATAAACAAACTAACGTCATGAGATCCTGATCGATTGGTACGCCCATCGGTATTTGTAGGCAAGTTGTTATCCGATTTTTCGTCACTGTAAGTACTTGCGAACTAATGTCATACACTCTGCAATCATCAGGCTGAATATTGTCCTGCAAATCGGTACACCAATTTGATTAATAGAACTAGCTCCATCGATGGGTTGAAAAGTTTCCCATTTTCCTTACCGTTCTTTGAGTTACAGTGGCAAAGCAGTGATCACCTCCGGTGAATATACGCTTGATCACGCAATCAATGCTGTAATCACTTATCGGATTATCCACTTTGCATATTGCGGAACCATTCGGCGATACCCATGGTCCTAGTACGACTTGCGGTGTCGTCACACTTTGCGTTACACGAGTTCCCAATTGTCCAGCTCCTCCCAAGCCCCAGGCATAAACTCTGCCACGCGACGAAACCACAGCTAACATGTGCCTTTTTCCACAGGATATCTGTATATTTTGACAATTTTAATGAATATTCACATTTACGAATTACAGGTCATTTGAGAAAGGAATAAAATTCTGGAATTACTTTATCGCGAAATCAGTGGATTTTTTTAAACGGTTCTTGTTACATAACAAAGATTTAATATAATTAACATATAGGTGGAAAAAATTCTTGCAGATTACGAAAATTCTTTTATTCGAATTCCTGCAAAGCATATAAGCGAAAAACCGAAGTAACAAGGACGATAGTCTTACTTGAGTAACGACGCTTCCCATGAGCTCAACAACTTGACGAGGCAATATTTCGTTAGCATTGCTGCCGTGTCCTAACTGGCCATACATTCCGGCACCGCATGTGAACACTCCACCGTCCTAATAATTGAATCCTCATAATTGGGACGTTTTGGAATGAAAGCGGTAGAAATGCCTAATTAATTGTTTAGCCACTCACCATTGTCAAGAAAGCTGAAAAGTTTTCTCCACATGAAACGTAACGAACTTTAACATTTCTCAGAGTCCTCAGTTGACATGGAAATTGAATATTCTCCGTGTTGTCGAGCCCTAATTGACCAAAGGTGTTTCTTCCCCATCCATAAACAGCACCTGTTCGAACATTTCTCTCTTCTTTAATCGGTGTGTTGGTATAACTGAGTTAGTGACTTTTAATTATATTGAAAACCGTCTTTCGTCGTACTACGAAAAACGTGTGCACGGACCTGATTTCGAAACGACTATACTGTGGTATCCACCACAAGCGACAAATGCGAATGGTATGCTGAGCAAACTGGTAATAAGAATTGGCTTGTTTGTTGACTGCAGATCTGGGCCAAGTCCCAGTTGTCCTTCGGTATTTGAGCCCCAAGCGTAGAGTTCGCCATTATTAGTTAGTGCAATGGCATGCTTAACACCGCAAGTAATCTGAACAACAACACGAGTACCCAACGCTTTTACCATTCTTGGTGTATCTTCATTCGAACTTATGGAATTCAAACCTGTTGATCAATTTTTATATTTCTTATTGACTGCGTTCAATCTTCGATTGCTTAACGTGTTTCTATTTTTCATATGTACAACCTAATTGGCCCTCGGAGTTACAACCCCAACTGAATAATTGGCCCCATTCGTTGATTGCCATTGTGTGACTGGCTCCACATGCGATTTTCTTGAACACGAATGCGTCTAAGCTGGGTATCAATTCTGTATGAAGAAAAAATATTACAGGGATATAGCCGGAAGAACTTTATAACAGGTCGAAGGAGTTAACTTCTGAAAGATTTACACTTACGCAACCTTTTTCTCGGTTTCTGGTGACCCAGCTGACCATAATCATTGTTACCGCATGAGTATATCTCGCCATCTTTAGTTACGACGACCGTATAATTTTCGCCACATGCAACTGGAAAGCAAGATATTGTATTTTCCGATATTTTACAGCAGTTTACAATCATTACAGCAGTAATGTTTAAAAAATTATCCTATCAATATTATACATATTTATTATTTTGGATTAGTTACAAGTATTGTGTCAAATATATTAACTGTTAGGCATTCTTTTCTTGCAATTTTGTAATAAAACATTTCCATTTCATTGTTTATCATTTGACAGGAATCTTACTTTGATCTATTTGCATAGCTTTTTGGAAATCGATTTCTCGAGGTGTAAGTATGATTTCATCTTCGATGCCACCCAGGCCAAGTTCGCCGTGCACTGTACTTCCCCAGCAAAACATTTCTCGTGTTTTTTCTGACACAATGTGTTCTGTCACCGTATCAACGTGTAGGCCAAGACAGAATCGTTTCGATGGACTCGCCTGTGTGCAGAATATAAATAGAAGTTAATACGATTGGTTCAATCATAACTGTAGAATGTTTTGACTTTATGAGATACTTGCGGAGCCATAATCTATGGGAATCTAACTAACCATGATATTGTTTAGGGTTTTCATAGTTTTTTAGCTAATCGATACCGGCACTCTTCTGTTCATGTTACCCTCGATCATGCTGGAAAATAACATTTTGCCGTTTGGGTGTTAGACTCTTGTGGGATGCATTGACAATGAAATTGGCGGTCACCAATTTCCAAAATAACACTACATCTAATTTATTTGCACACCGTCATTCCATCTGCACGAAACAATCACGAAATTGGGAGTTTCAATATCGCTTGTCGTGAGAATGAAACGATAAAGAATATACTTGGAAAGAACAATCTCAAGAAAGAATTCACACAGAGCAGTGTTCATCCAGGGGATTTGAATTATGATTGCTGATGCAAAGACAATATTGCCTATCTCTCGATAAATGAGAATTCACTAAAAAATTGTGGTCTCTTGTTACTCCGGAATGTTTTTGTAATTTTACGATAATATCGATCCGAAAACTTTGACAATTTGCAAATATGACATTTCGAGATCATGAGAGCTAAAAAGCAGCTGTCTATTTTTTTGCGTTTCTCTAAATCACGTATATCATTGAATCGATCATGATAACAATACATCCAACAATCCGAATGATTCTAGCCTATTAAGAGTTCGAGCTTAATCGGGATACTACGAATACGTGCCACGAGTGGAGTACTGCAGCGATGCGAAACGACTTTTTCCTCGAAACATTTGAGATTTATCACAGAAGCTAAGGCATGTTCGTCTTGCATTTTGACATACTTGATGCAACGAAATATATCAGCGATGATCAATTGTACATCCGAAAGTTACCTGATTGTTTTCTAACTCACATTTCCTCGTTCATGACACGCACATTTCTACCAATTCATATCGCGTATATGTATATAATAGGAAAGCAAAAACGGGAAAATACGTTTTCCACATCATAAGTACGCGGTAGTTATGGCATTGGACGCAGGCGGCGCTCTATTCTACTTCTACATTATGCACAGTCGGTAAGTGCGAAGTTACCAACCATCAGGGCCAACCCTCTGAAATATTTTGACGTGTCTACATAATACAAAGCATAAAGCCTGATGTTTTTGAATATTAATAAGATTATTATTTTTAAAAATGATTAATAGATTATTATCGTTTAGAAGAAATTCTCAGAGTTTCCCTTTTAAGAAGCGTGCATGAATTTTATGAAGGGGAAAATAATATATACTAAAAACTATAAAATTATTGCGCAAAATGATTTTTTATTTATCGATGTTGAGCGATCATTCTATACGGATATAATAAGGATCGTATCCGCCAATGCGCAGGCCCCGCCTGTATGCGTCAAATAAATTTTTTTTTAAACCTTTGTTATTGGATTCAGTACGGCAACGGCATTATCGCTGAGCTTTGCTCGATTATTCTTTTCTCACGTTGGTTCAAAAGGAAGCAGGAAATAACCCGAAAGAAAGACAAAGTAGAATATAAAAGAAAGAGTCAGGCATGAAAGACAGTTTTGTAGCGCCTGATATTGGTGGTGCGGTTTGATACTACGGCCCTGCGCCACGACTACTGCTACGATGGCCGAGGAGTCCGATCCAAGCGAACGAGCGATGATGGAAAATGTGACGCAAAATGAGAATAAGGTACCGGAAAAGTGTAAAATCCATTTTACTCTTGTACAAGGAAGTGACATTACGTTTTATGAAGTAACGCTTTCATCCGATTATCGTCGACGAGAGTGCGGGAAGGGGAGTGATCACGGGCCATCATTGCAACTTATTCAGGTGCGCTTTCGTGGGTTTTGACAGGTCAGTGCCGGAGGGCCGACAGTGAATAACGACGAGAATGAAGTCGGTGTACTTGAGTTTCAAGCGTCCCAAGTGATTTCAAGACTTGAGCAAGCTGTCGACAGGGCCGCCGAGGGTGGCGGCACAACATGGAACAATCCATCAGGTTTTTTATCACAGCCGAAAACAGCCGAAGACATTTTATCACTAATACAGGCAAGTACATGATGAAGCATTCTTGCGAAAACATCGCTTACCGTTTTCTTCCGGAATAGCTATCTTATCGCGTGTCTCTCGCGTGTCGTTCGTCCATTTCCGTTGGACCCAATCGCCCCTTCCCATTCCGGTCACGTGGCCCAATTCACGCGGTTCTTACAAATAATGACCCCATTTTTTTTACGCCAAACTAATCGATGGTCCATGCAAATTAATTCAGAGGACTCGTAAATGATTTAAAATGGTTATTCATTTATTTTTATTCTATCTGCTATAAGAAGAGCGGTTTTGCATAATGTAATAAAATCTGCATTGCTATCAGTGATTGTATACATTATAATTACTCGACATGTGCAATTCGCTTGAAGCTCGCTGTAGTGTCGGGATGTTTTGACAGATTTCAGGTTTATTGGGTTGTTTATGTTTCAGTTCGATTCAACTGATAAGAAGCAATCGGGTCAAACAAAAACTTATCATACTTATCAACTTTTGACTTAAAACTCTCAATTTTCCAGACAATACCATTTCATTATTCTTGCACAATCTTCTAATAAATTTATTGTTCATCACATTTAATGCAATTTTTCCATGCACAATGTGAATGATCTATTTTTCAAAAATAGCATTGCACAATGAATTTTTTGAGGTACGGTACAATGATTAATAAGAATTACTAAATTAGTATATCCTTGGAGACTGATACCATTTTTGAACAGGAGGCCAGAATGGTGTTGAAACACTAAAATCCTAGAGTTCAACTTATTGAAAGATTTTTATGTTGGTGGTGCACAGGATCTTGTCATACACGAAGATTCACCACAACCGAATGAAGATGGTAGTGTGGAGGGAGCACCGAGCCGAATTGCCAGTCTGCCACCGCTGACCGAAGCGGCAAAATTGGCTCTCGTAGTACACTCCGTTTCTGCTTATGCCGTTGCTTTACCGAGGCCTCACGCTCAACGTTTGGCAGGGCGTCTTGCTGCCGACACAACAAGATGGCTCAGTCACATATTTCACTTTGTCGATTGCGCCTCGTCCTTTCACGAGGATCATCTGGAGGGTTTGGTACGAGTTACCAGATTGGCGCTCCACAGAAAATATCCGCGTTACATGGAGGAAGGTTTCACAGCTCTGGCCGCATCTCCCCCCCTGATATACAGTTCAGTTGCAGCTCCTCTGGGGGTTGTGCAACATTTGTGTCGTCAGGTAACAAGTCTCAACAGAATATGCATTACTGTAGAATTTCGATAATTTCTTATTAGCACGCAAAAAGATTAGTAAATTTCGAATTGCAATTATTTTCATATTTCGATTTCGATCAATAGTCTATTTGAGTACGACGTACGTCATTGAAAGTTTGTATAATTTTACTCTGTCATTATATTGCTCGATTAGAGAAGCTGTCCCGATATCGTGATTAATATTCCTCGCTTTTTCGTATCAATCAGCTCTCATTGCCGCTGTATTGTGTTCGGCCTATTCCACACAACACAATGTTCGGATCCCCGCAAAGTATGGATGTCTCTGCTCTCGAGCGTCGATTGGCGGAGGATAGCCAATCTACCGGTGTGACACCCCTTTTGGTCCTCGCTGAAGCTGGCTCCGTACTTACCGGACATTGCGACAATATACCTCGACTCCGCGAGATATGCGACAAATACAACGTCTGGCTCCATTTGCGGGGACACTCGTTGGCTGCTCTTGCATTAAATAATTTTACAAAGGATCTGGTATAATTCATCAAGAAATTTATATTAAAAAAAAAGCTTATTTAATCGTAATATTCGCACAACTGTAATCTCTTATCAAATCTTTTCAGCCCTCTAAGATTGCAGATAGCATTACCCTGCCTGTCGGCGTCTGGCTGGGTATTCCATCATTGCCAGTGGTTGTATCCTTTATTAAGATGTTCTAAATTTGACGAAGTTTCTTTCATTTTTTCTTCTATCTGAGAAACATTCGCCAATCGAAACATTCCGAACGTTTCCTTCACGAATCGTTGTATAGACATTGTACAGACTGACGGATACGAAAGGTGGAAGACCGACACAGAGGGACACAATGTTATCGCTCGTCTCTGGCTTGATGGCAGATTCGTTATCGAGAAGATTACCAACTCTGCCTCTATGGGCGGCCTTGCAGGTTCTAGGTCGCGAGGGTATACAGAATAGGTTCAAAAGGTGCTTCTACGTCATCGAGCAGTTGTACAATAAAATTAAAAAATTGCCCTGCATCAGTTTGCTCGTAAGTTTATTTTCACGTTTCTCCCAATGGTCGAAGAACAATGCATCGCGAAAATATGGAAATTTGTCTTTTTTTGGCAGAGCCAAGTGCCCGGTGGTGAAACTGGTGCATACACGATAAACGATCTCTCCACGACCGCGATAAATAGTCCTCAGCTGTTCGAAATCGTAGCCAGTGCGGTGGTGTTCCAATTCGTGCCAGCCGGTCGTGATGCCCAATCAACGGAGCGCGTGCCGCCGTATTACGACAATCTCAACTCTTGGCTCGGACAAATACTACAGCGTGATATCGTGAATGTGCAGATCGAGCTTTGCGAGATCGAACAACACGGTGTGGCAATAAGAATTTGTCCGCTCGAAAATCCTGAGAGACCGCCGTCTGATGAAGACATCGAAAATGTCGTTGCATGCCTCGAGCAGCAAGTCGTAAGAATTCTTTTGCATATTGTTCTTTTTCGATGAATGTACGTCTACGCCAAGTTGATCTTGATCAAGCTCATTTTTTGAGCTCACATTGTGTGTAAAGTATTTAGCAAGTCATTTTAATTTTCGGCAGAGTCTATTAACTTCTTTCACTCTATTATACGCTTGATCTTCTTGGCTGACAGAAATGCTAATAACAGAGAACAAAGAACCATTCGTAAAAAACTAAGCACGTTTTGCTTGTCTGATTCACACTAGGAAATCTTAATAGCGACGGTCGAGCACAAAGACACCTTTATTCGCCTAGTATCCGAAAATGATTCTCTTCATCTCGTGGATATGCCTGGCTGGTCAGGCCTCGGTGGAGTGCGTTACGCTCCGCCAACATGGATTCACGTGATGACCGACCAGGCGAAAGAGGAATTGAACAGACTTAATATTCAACTGGTAGAGGCTCTTCAAGCTACAGATGTGGCTTTTTCGGTTGGAACGGGTGCCGATGGGCTTGCTTGCGTTTGTTTCGGAATGGTGACGGAGGACACAGGTAATTCGAACAAAATCGTAAAGGTTTACATCTTGACCTTATTCCAAAGCTTTGAAGCTGTGTTCATTGATATCTGTGAATCCGCACAGAATGCTTGTTTGCAACAAAAGTGCTCGGTATATTCCGTCGTCATTGATTAATTCGTGATACGCTGGTTTCGAAAAATGGCCAAAAACTCAAGACCTTGTTCTTGGATAAACACTAAAAGCTTCTTTTTCGTTACAGATCTTGCCGAGTTATTATCCTTGGTACTCCAAGTTGGTCAAGAAGTTGAAGCGAGCTCAAAACTTCTCGATACGATGTCAGAAGTGGTGAAGCGTGGTATTGAAGCCGCCCAAACAGATCTGGAGCGTGAGAACGCTGAAAAACTTTGGCAAGAAGGTATCTTGCGTCACGTACCGGTAGTTGGAACGTTTGTTAATTGGTGGAGTCCACCCTCCAAGGAGGCCGGTGTACGTGGACGCAGTTTGAATTTGCAAGCTGGTAAGAGTGCGTACATCAATGTTGAATTCATACATTCGCCATATCCTCGTATCGATTTCAGTTTTGCTTAGCTAGTTCCTTCTTCGTAACTCGCGTGTAATGTCTGACAATACATTTATGAATATTAGGTGTCGTCGAGAGTACGGAGAATATATACAAGTACCACATGCAACTGCAGCCAAATTCGACCAACAGCAACGGCTCGGGTGCGCGAACACCACCGCAGCCACTCGTACAGACTCCGGTAGGCGCGGGAAGCCAGAGTCACAGTCGATCGTCCAGTCATTCCAGTCTTCAGAGCGGCAAGAGTACGCTATCGGTAATAGCGAACGTAACGCCACAGCCATCGACAAAGGAGCCACTCGGCGATGTGCGCTCGTAGTAAATTTTTTTTTATTTCTCATTTGATAGTCGGGAAAGAGCATAGTTCGAATTAAAAAAGCATTCGAACGGAAAATCGGCTTCTTAATCAAATCAGTCTTCGAAGTAATGCGACGAAATTATTGTTTCGTCGCGTTTATGAAGATTGGATAATACTATTAGTCATGCGTTACGTTCGTCTAACGTATCCTCAAGGCCCGGAATGTCTAGATGGCAGATAGTATTGGTTGTATAAGGCTATTCATCAGCGTTACACGGAGATACAAGCGCGTACAAAATTTGAGGAATAAAAACATGGATAGGAAGTCTAATCCTTTTTTAATTCGCTATTATTTTTATCCAATATTTGGATCGTGTGCCGAGTTGAATGTTTCGAAAAGTTAAGCCTTTGCGATTTTTGATATTTCGAATATTGAGGGCTGGAATCAAACACTGACTGTGCCTGATATACTTTTATTGGCCCGGCCTTGTACGCTAAGGCGCTAATTTGATATATCAACAGAATGGAACAATGATTTAAAGCCACTATCTATTTGTACAGGGCCCCCTCTCTATGAATGAAGATAATGTGTAGTCGCTAATAGATAGATGACAAAATACAGAGGCATTTTGGTTACTCTTGAAATTACAGTTGGAATTGCAAGCGAATGATCGAACTAATTATCAGTTTTCCTTTATTTCATTTTCAGTCTAGTGAGAATAGCATTGTTGGTTATGTCTTGAGATGCTGATATGGATGGGGTTAATGGTTCGACAGGTTCAACCATTCTATACAAAGGTATAAAATGGTTGTAAGAAACTGGTTGGCTTTTCCCCATAGTATATAGCTTGTTGCCGCAGAAATTCCGCAGCCTCATGCATTACTGTCAGACACTTTGTTATAGTCTTTGCACCCTCTCTGAAAAATGGTATTTATTCTTGCAACACGCGGGGAATAACGTCAGAGACACAATCAACGATCGTTTTATTGATCATTAAGTGTACACTCAAGGTGATGTCAGGACGATCAATCAGTCAATCGGATAAATCAGAAAGTACTGAGGTGAGAAGGGATTCCCGGCCTCGGCAGTCATTGACGAGAAGACTTGTACAATGGTGCATCCTATAGGTTCTATCTAGTGCTCAGGACATTGAGAAAGTGGATGACCTCTTCCTGGAGTGTATCGGTGAGACGAGGAGGCCGGGTAACTCGGATCTAGGCCGCGAGGTAGATGAGTTTCAGGATTCTTAGCCTGCTAATATATTAAAGGATAAATGGAAGATATATTTAATTCTTTTTACGTTTGAAACTTATATCGTAGCGTTTGGCTGTTTTCAGTGTTTGGAGAGTCTTTTCAGTTCGCGAACCAATGCTGTAGATTATACGTTAAACGATAATAGTCGGATCAACGAGTTCATTTATCGGGTCGATTACGTTCATTCTCGGAAATAATTGATTCCGATTGGTTACGCTTTGAATTATTACAGCATTAGAAGGAAATCAAGTGAACCAAAATTGTATTTAAAATATTCATTATGACGAGAGTCTCAATACAGCGCGAAAATTATTTATTTTGGCCCAACATTTATTGTCCTCCGAGGGAATATTAAATTATTTGATAACAAAAGAATTATGGTTTACCATTGAAAAATAAACCATTTCACATTTCCTCGTTGTTGCCTTTTGGATATATCGACTTTTAACGATTTTACATTCAAGCTATGCTCATTCCCGTTTTCAAGTGAAACACAGTTTTATTTAGAAAAACGTTTCCTTTTTTCTACATATTTTCTCGAGCTGTGAGAAATTATGAACATTTGAAGTCCTATAATAACGGAACGCTTGGCGATAATTGAAGCAGTAAAAAAATGTGTACACTCCCCACCGACGTTTTGCTACATTGAAAAAGCAAAGCGAATTTGAACATTGTATCTCGTATTCTTTCGTTAGTTTTCTCGTGCAATCTCTTTATCGTCGATTTGATATAACAAATTCGGTAAAACTTTGCAACCTTTGTTTCCTCTTACAGTATTGATCGCGTGAAGCCCATTGAACCTTTCTATTTCTTACTTTCCCGCGATAACGTTTAGGATTTGTTTTTTCCAACGTGAAAATACACATTTACGATACGTCAGCACTTCAAAAAAAGGAAATACGATAGCATTGACTTCACCCTTACTCGAGAGGTGTTAAAGAGGCAAAAAGGGTTGTTGGATTAATTGAGGTGTTGGAGATTTTGAAGCTTTTGTGACAGCCACAAAAAAACGGTTATTTCGGGTTTTTCAACGATGAGTTTCGTGAAAGGTTATTATCTACTTTTTACGGTATTTTGTCACACGTCGAAACTTTCAAATGCAAAAAGATTTCGCTTGAAAGAAAAGAAAGAACGATGAGTTTCTCACTCTTTTCGATCATCTAACAGAATGAAGCTTAAAACGGATTCGTCATGTTTGGGTCTGTGTGTCGATGAATTCGAAAAGTACGAATTTGTATAAACGACCATATTCGATACGAAAAGTGCGATTATAATGAGAAAATAATAAGCTAGTAACGCTTTTAGCATTATTTCATTGCATATTCAAACTGCCGATAAAATTATGAGCGAAGTATTTATGTAAAGATGAACCGGAACGATACTATTTCTTGAGATAACCTCCTAATTATAAGAGAATTTGAGAGAAAAAAGCTCGAATGAGTCAGCACGCAGAATTCAATTTGGCATAATTTTGGTACAATTTGTGGTTGTGTAACATTCTAAGATTTTTTACTGCAAATTGGATGAATTCAACAACACTTTTCTTCTACATCGTTCTCTCGATTTGTAATGTGAATTACGTTTATTATTTTCCCGAAAAAGCACAATCAAAAGTTTTACGATCCACCCGATACATTTGAATATAAGTAAGTTGAAAGTCTATAGTTTTACAAATTTGCGTTCAGTCTTTTTTTTTTCTTTCATTCAAATACTTCAATTACGAATTCTTTCTTGAGCACAAATGTCTATGCATATTATAAACATGTGATATAAGAAAAATAAACACATACATACACTCATACACAAACACACACTCGCAAGATGATTTGTGATTACTTCGAGTATTAGAAGTCGCCTTATTAAGTCGCTTTATTGCTTTTCCCTTCTCTCGTTCCTTGTCTTCGAGCTTATGAAAGGTTTTGTACGGAGCATGTGAATTTCTGAATTATCCGTACTAGACATTATGAACCGTCAGAAACGCTAAACAATACATGGTTGAGAACAATTCAAGCCAAGAGTCCACAAGTATAAAAGAAACGGTAGACTCGTGTGGTAACAATACGGAAGCAGGTGGAATAATCTCGAAGGAAAATTCATTTGGTAACTTCACAATGAATTCATATTTCGCGAGCATGATCAGGACCTCAAATTAACAACGTAATACACAAACGAAACTACATATTTGTGTTTGGGTAAATAAAATTAAACATTTGAATATACACACATTGTTGAAACTTACCAAAAGGTTAAACATAATAATTTAAGCCTGTATGTATATTTATGTACCAAAATGTTGTAATAAAGTATTGCTACCGCATTAATGATTATAAAAATGACGAAAAAAAAGAGGGTAACTTGTTACTCGCCTGGACGTAATACCCGTGTTGAATAAATACCTGGTGAGAAATCATTAGTCCGCGAGTGCGACTCGTGACATGAAGTTTGGTGTAAAGATTTGTTTCACGAGTTTGATTTGTGAAAGTTGGGTAGGGAGTTAACCCTTTGCGGTCAGTGTCCCCGCAGCGTGGACATTTTTATTGTCCAGAGAATTTAAATAATATTAAATTTAATTGAATTGCATTGGATTAAATTAAATCAGTCGACCGCAAAGGGTTAATGAATCAATCGTGACTAACGAAAAATTGATGTTTACAACAACAAGTTCGTATCCGGTATCATTTTATTCGTTCTTTTGTAAATTTTTGGAAATAACAATTATCTTTTCTCTATTCATGAAGCCACGCATACTAAACGATAATACAAATCTTATACACATACTGTCTCTCGTTCTCTTTTTCCTTGTTGCTTTACTCGCGTTTTTCTTTCGCTCTGCCACTTTGCTGTTGATAGCCTCTACGCACTTATTAAATAAAATTTATCATCCCGTTTTTTCGTATCGACGAAAACGAGAAATGATAATAGAAATTATAACCGTTAAGAAGAAACAATCGGATCTTGCGTGTATCAGCGATAGTTGAGCCGTGGATTAAAAAAAAAAAGACAAATTACTTTTCGTGTGTTTATCTCATCTTTTTCTGCCTTTCTCTGAGTTTGCCTCATTTTCAAAAGATCATCGACTATTTTCATTAACATATTTAATTATATCGCTCGATCGGTTGTTCGCATATGTTAATTCTGAACAAAAAAGAAAAACGAGGCGCTCAAGCCAACACCAAAGATCCCGATATTGATGCAAATATACTCGCCTATTATTCTTTGTTTCCTTCATCCCTGTGAGACTATACACAAATTTCTGGAGATATTTTAATTTTCGCGAAACACTTACACGCTACGATTAATAATCTTCTCGATAACCGTTTACCGATTATTTTTTTCTCGCCCGTGCTTCCTTCGTCTTGCTCTCTTGGGCACGCGCAAACTTTTGCACACTCTTGCGAGCATTAACGTGTAGAAATGTTACGAAATTTACACAAAATTAAAAGTATTGGGAAAGTTATTGCGACGGTCATTCATACGAGTAAAAAATCGATTTAATATTAACCGCTTGACTTGGGACGAATTAATCAACCGTCTTCAGATTTATTCAGATTGTATGGGGATTATTAAAGAAAAAAATGAAAACGTTTGTTTTTCCCGAAACTTGTACGACTCTCGCGCAGAATACTGTATTGATCCCGTTGCGTATCTCGTGGCAGTCTTTCGACGATTGACCATCGATTTTTTTTTCGTGTGCGATTTACGTTACTTGTTATAACAATATAAACGTGGTGTCACCGTTACATTCTGAACCATTTGGCTCGATCGATTTCAGCAGTCGATTCAGCAAAGACGAGCGATCGGAATCTTTACAGTGACTGAATTACGATATCTACAGTCTTGACGTTTTAGGCAAAGTACGAAAAGAAAATTCAAGTTCGTTTAATTATGAAAAAAAAATAATTCTTATTTTGAGAAGTTTATCTCTTTTCTTTCGATAATTAATTGAAAAGTAATCGAAGTGGATTTTTCTAAAAAATTAGGAGCTCATATATATTTATATACACACATACACGCGTATACACCAGTAATTGTAGCATGGTGGACGCGAGTCTTAAACGATTTTTTTTCTTTCGTTCCAATCGTTTTTTTCTGGTCAAACGAGTATAAAATTGAAATAATCTTATTTCGAAGCGTTTGTATTGAGCACTTTTGTTTTTACGATAAACATCTTCCGTTATTCAAATTAAAAAATCGAACGTCTTTATTCGAAATGTTTGACAAAACGTCGTGGTATTTCGAAGAGATTCGATTCCTATAACGTTTCAACAAAGTCATCAGTCCCATTAATATTACTTCGTATTAAAAACTCATGTTTTCGTGCGACGCACAATTATCATATCGAGTTTACAAAAATTTGTAATTTTTCGTCGATCCATTAGATGGAATTGATGATTCTTCGCCGACGACTCATTTGACCAGTTCGTATCACTGAACAATCTCAATAATTATCCTACTTACAACGAAGGATAAAAGTTCTGGATACGTTGCACCAGCTCGTCAAATCACCGTACAGTACTTTTACCGATTCCGACGCAATTTAGTTTTTTTTTTCATATTTTTCTTATCGTCTAAACGAAAGTTCAAACGCAATCGCGTTCGACGCTACATTAAGATAGATTTTTGTCGTTTATTCGATAATTTATTGTGTAACTTGTGTGTGTTCATTGCCGTCAGCTATAGTGAGAAGTATTAAATGTCCAACAGCGTTGTAAATAAGATTACAGGAGAAGGAGAATGGTCGTTCGTTCTGCAAACATCGCTAACTTTTCGAGATCGCGAGACACGAACGAAAGCAAAATTATTGAGCCACTTCGCGACGAATTTGGCAAGAGATCGATGCTACGATTGTTTATTGTTTCTTTTTTTTTTTATCTCTGTTCCCGTCATAACGACGGTAAATACACAACGTTATTTACTGACTAGGATACTATTATCATTCGTACACTTCTATCCTTCTTTTTTTTTCGTCGACGCTCTCGTTAAAGGCATGTAGAAAATCGACATAACCTCACAAATATTCGAAATCCGTTTTTCTCGTCGGTGATTAAGTTATCAATGAAAAATCGAGCATCAGTCCCTTTAGAATTTACACAGGCAGACGTTGATGCTTTTATTTTGCGATAACAAATGTTTCATCCTTGAGATATTGAGGTTCAAAAATGTCGACTGTCTCTCCCTCGCGTATCACGTGATACGTATTCTACATGACCTTCAAACCCATCGATGAACGAAAACATCGACGAAAACATCGAAGAAAAAGGAACAACAAAAAAGAAACAAGGCTTTCTTCAGTTTCTTTCTTTTGTATAACTGCGTGCGTGGAGACTCGACGATCTGGCAATGAGAAGTCCTTAAGTTTAATTAATGTACTAGCTCTTTAACTTTATATATCCAAATTTCTACGTCCCAAATCCTTCTTTTTTCCATACTCCCGTCTCTCAATCTCTCTTTCCTCCTCACCCTCCCCTCGCAATAAATATTACAAGTATTTACATCGGATTCCGTGTGTAATTCCACGCTACGTGTAATTAGGTTCGATCTAAAAAGTTTCTCGAGTGAAAAACACATCCGAGACGATATCCTCCGCAAAATTACAATGTTTGCCGTAATATCAGTTCGTCGTTCGTTCTTTTTAAGTTTTTTTCTTCGGCCTTTAATAAAGAACAGAAACAAAAGAAAACGGAGGTTAATCCTGAAAGATCTTAAGAGTATCGAGTTTACGAAAAATGCTTGTGGAATGGCACGACGTTTGTCCTCTACTAAACATATGACGAGATTTCATAATTGGTAGAAAAAGACACGAAACTTTCGTGACACTGGAAGATTTGCGAAATTTTTTCCATCCAGCATCTCCAGTAATGGGAAAAAATTCAAACTCCTATTTAAAAAAAAAAGAAATTAAAGACACGCTCGAACGTACATCGACTTTAAAATTATCACACTTTACATACGTCTAATCGTTTTTTAATCTTAGGAATTCTTTTTGTTGCCTTACCAATTATTTACAGGATTGGTGATCGAATATTCGGCACGAAACACTTTGCTACGAAGATGTTTCCCGTTTCGTTGTGAGAGCCCGAAACCCGATCGCGACTCGAAAAAAAAAATCTTTATTGCCCGGGAATAGTCCTTTCCCCATCACCCTTTTTTTTCCTTTAAGCGTATCGAGGACGAATGATAACGCAAACAAAATGAAAACAAAAGGTTGTCCTTCGCTCGTTTCAACGCCTCGAAGTCGCGATAAAATGCGGATAGAGAAAGAGGATAGAAGAGCTGCCGGAATATTAGGTTTGTACTTAAAATCTTGTTTATGCCTGAGCATTGGCAGTATTTCCGTTCGTTTGTAAATCCGAGTAATACGAATTAAGATTCATCGAGGCCGTTATTCGAGGCCCTGTGATACGGATAAACTTTTATAAATATGCTTATTTTCATTGTTCCGTGTTTCTTTCGTCTCATTATTCCACTGACAATCGTTCGAAAACTCCTTATCGCTTTGTAAAAAAAAATCGAAAGGGTAATTAGTTCTAGCAATAATTTATAATTGTTTATCCATCGGCCGTACATCGATTTATGTGTGCCCTGTATTCCCTACCAAACACGCTCGTTTTAGGGGCACGTGGAAGATCGACATAACCTCACAAATATTCGAAATCTGTTCTCTCATCGACGGTTCATTTACGCTAAAAAATGTTTCATCCTTGAGAAATCGGGGTTTAAAACATTTCGACTGTCTCTCGCATTCGCGTGTCACGTGGTACATCTTCCACGTGTCCTTAAGAGGGATTTAAGTATCGTACAATACGTCTACAATGAATCGGGCACCCGAGAGATTTTTCTCATCTATTTTCATCGTCTTAAAATTACTTTGTGAAAGATCGCTACTACTATGTTGTTCGTAGTTTATTTCGTGTTTTAAGCGCTCTCTGGAAAGTGTATCGAAACACGAAATACCTTTGGACACAGGAATTTAGAAGGTCTAATCAATTCCATATTTGAAAATGACCACCATCAATGCTTACACATGGGTATGCTATTGGCTTGATTCCTACTGAACATAACCCTTAAAACAACGAAATCAGCATACCACTCGGCAAGTAAAGTCTGCGCTTGAGAAACGGCTGTCTTTTGAAAAATGTATACCAGCCAGTGGTTGTTATAGCTGTTAGTACGAGTGATATTGTACTCACACAAAATTTAGGGCAGAATTTTACGACCGTCGTTGTTAATAATCATTTTCGACAATGTTCCAGACAACATTTTTAACACAAATATGCATGTAAAAAAAGGTATCTGGTTTATTTTTGTAACAACGAAAAATACCGATTTTCGTTTGAATGAATATCTCGATTATTCACAGATTTGTAACAACTCAGTATTTGGCAATATTTTTGTGCTTTGCGAAATATTAAAAATTGTCAATAAACTGTAGCTCTCGTTGGAAATATAAGAAATAGCGAATTCGAAAGTTTGGGGGTGACAGCAAACAGGCATAGAAAGTAAACGCATCGGGTTTCAACGTTCGGGGATCGATCGTGATTCCTTTTTAATGTAAAAGAGATATATATATATATATATAAAAGTGTCTTTTGGTATCCCTCTCACTTTCATTATCAATATACTCGATGAATTTCGCTTTTTTAAGTGGATCTCACTCACTGATGATACTAGCGTGCACAAACTCCGTTTTCGCTTAATATTTTTATAATAAAAAAGATTAATGTGAGATTCCTCGATTTGTGCTTAGGCTGCTAATTAGATCGTTTCGCTTGATTTTTTGTTTTAATTCGTTATACGGCTGATCCGCGACAATGCTCGAACAAACGGTATACGTACAAAAAATGTTAGAAAAAAATCGATCATCGAACTTGTCGCTGGATGACGATCGAAATACATTGTACATCGAACGTTTTTGCGCTGTTGCTTCGTGTTCTTTCTTTCCCACGAAAAGTAAAACGGTTTTCGCGTGAATTCATTGGCGATCGATAATATATCGAAGATCCACGCGAACCTCTCTTTTTGTTTATCACTATGGTGTTTCGTGCAAAATAGGCGAAGGAGCGTGGTATAAATTTTCAACGAAATGTCGAGCCTTGTGAAAAACATTATCGTTAAATGAAAAACATCGATTTTTCTTAAGCCGCGCATCCGCGTCATGGCCGCTATTGAAATACCCGTTTCAAAGAGTGAACGATATCCACGCGGTTCGACATACCAGCTCGATGACTAACAGAGCCACTGAGATATCCGATTTTCTCGACCATCCTAGTATACTTCTCTCGAAAAGAGAAGAAATAATATTAAAAAAAAAAACATTTTCGTCTCTATCCGAGATTACTTTGCCCCCTCTTCCTGGTCTTACAAAACAAGTGTCTCTTGTATTTCTCTTTGTCAGTAAAAAAGAATTGCATAGCCACGCGAACATTGTAGGGCCTTTTCTTCATCGAAAGAAAAGAAGTTGCGAGTACTAACACTCCCTCTCCTGTCCGTAAGATATTTCCCTTTGGTTTCGCTGCTTTATGTGTTTTTTCTTCTTCGACAGCGCTTGGACTTTCAAGAGTCGTGCGTTAGCAGGGCTCCCTCTGGTCTGCTATCGTATTCCAGTTCACGCTGTTTCGTCCGACGTTTTCGATTACAGTTCAGTTACAGCGTAGAGGTTAGGATCGCTACCCTGAACCTGACTGAGCGTCGGTAGCGCTGCGGTTTTTTCTTGCCTCGCTTGCGAGCGGTTGTAAGTACCGTACATGTTTGGCACCGCGTTGTTCTGGGCCGTGCCGTTGAACTGACCGCGCGTGAAATTCCGGTCCAACGTTCTGACCTGATCCTGTACCTGATCCTGGATACGTATGTTAGGCGCTTTGTTACGGACCAACGAACGAAACTGATTCATGTTCGTCTGAGATCGCGACTCGAACTCCCACGTCGGTTGAGCCGATGGATTCGGTGGCAACGGTCGATTTTGATTCCACGCGGGTGTCGGTCCGCGCTTCAGGCTCGCCAAATTCTTCGGGTCAAGGGTCTGGGTTTTTCGTGAATCTTGGAATGTAGCGAGATGCGCAGGTCCGTGGGAATTGTGAGACAGGGTGCCAGTGAACGACGCGACGCTCGGTGTCCACGGCGGCTCCCGACCTGTTTCCAATCAAACGAGAACATGTTGAAAACACGAATGTTTTTTATCACCAACTCGTAGCCCCCTATCGAGGCAAAACATGACGCGTTACATTTTTATTTGAACAAGAAGCTTCAAAGAAATTTTCCCTTCAACGAATTTTATTTCCACCAAATTTTATTTAGTCACGATTTGTTATTGAAAACTTAGCTATCAATGAGACAAACGAATTTTCTTTGGCAGAGGTCATGATGAATTTCTACGTGTGATTGATCAAAAGTATTCTACTTACCAGGTCCCGAGGGGGCGTGCCCTCAGTAGAAGTCACTTGACTCCAGTGTCTTGCATTGTTTGCTCAGAGTCGCGTACTGGCCAGGTTGATCTCCAAGTCCAGCGCGGTGTTCAGCTCGTCCACTTGCTGACTGCTGATTATGCTGAGCAGATTTGTGATCGCCGGCTGCTCCGCTACCATTGACACCCCCACCTCTGTAAACGGGAATGCCGAAAAATAAATAATAAAGTCACTGCGTTCGTTTCCCGCTTAGCCACGGGACCACGTATGTGCATGTACGTATGCAGGCATAAATAAACGTGTACACTGTACGCACGTACATGTACGATGACACTTCTATCGCTAAAACACTATAATTATTATTGCCATGTCGTAAGTGCGATCGCTAATCGGACTTTGCCAAGGAACCACGACGGTACGAGTGTCACATAGAAAGCCACGTTACGTGTACATCATTTGGTTGGACAAATTTGTAGAACACCAATCACGCTTGAATCAACGAAAAAACAAAAAGACAAAAAAAACGACGTCTCAGATGAGAAAGAATGTTTATCGAAACCGTAATAATATATGCACGTATACACAAATTGAACGTATAGTTCATAGTTACACACCGAAACTCAAATCAAGGATATGTGGAAGATCGGCATAACCTTACAAATTTTCGATATCCATTTTTTTCAACGTCCTATTAAGTTTTCAATGAAAAATAGGATCAGTCTCTGCAGAATTCATAGGCGCCGTGGTTGATGCTTTTGAACAAACCCAAACATTTGTTATCGTAAACTAAAAGCATCACCTTCTGCATCTATAACTTCTACAGAGACTGATGCCGCGATTTTTCACTGGAATCTTAATCTCTGATGAGAACACGGATTCCGAAAAATTTGTGAGGTTATGTCGATCTTCCACACGTCTTTCATAAAATTGAATTAGACATTCGATCGAGACGATATATTTTTGCAAAAACCGGCCCGTTATCTTTTTCTTCGTAAAAAACGAGCGACGTGACAGTCAAAAGAAAAAAAGATTAACATTACAATTCCCCGATAAATCCTTTGTCGTGTTTTGACAGGTACCTCGATTCGACACAATAATAATTCCGATCATTTAATGGTTTCTTTCTTTACACAACGGACCTTTTGGTTGTCGGAGTGAGCAAATCGACTGTTGAAATTGTTCAATCAACTCGTCCGCAGTCACTGGGGATCTCATACGGTTCAACATCACCGAAGGTGTGAAGAGCTATACGAAGAGGCAATAATTTCTGAATGACAGTTGGTATAAATGTTGTCGGAAACTATTGAAAAATGGAATAATTATAATATCTAATGACAAGATTATTTGTTTTATGTTTCCTTGATCAAGATTTTGTAAACTATTTGATTGTTTTCGACTTCTTACATTTAAGCGGCTCTCTTCCGTATTCTCGTATGCAAAGTGGTTTGGACCGCGTTTTTTGAGGCAATTAAACTGACGGCATTCGTCCGGTCAGCCCGGGCTAACTTTTAGCCCGCGTGCCTAGTGTAGAACTTTGTGAGAAAAGAGTGACTACGGAGGGTTGAAAAAAGGAAAGGAGCATATGAAAGAAAAAAGAAACATGCACAAACTTTAACATGCTCTCGTGCAGCTGACGTGCTCGAGCTGTTGCAGTAGCGTAGGACGGCGGGGGCGGCGTTAGCAGGAGAGGCTGCTTAATTATATTGTTCGTGCCATGAGCATTTGTATTAAGAGGAGGGGCTGTAGGCGGGTACGACCCTTGGCCACGAAGAGTACGAGCTGCAATGGCCTGTGAGGCTGCGGACGGTGGCAAGTAAGGATCCTGCTCGTCGACCTGGTGGTAATCTCTTCTGGAACATATTTTGCATAGCGGATTAACTAGTCAAACGAATTCTTTTTTTCTTCTTTAGTAATTGATTTTTCAATTTTTAAAAAATGTCATTATTGTCAATTATTATTTTAACCTGCAATTGTTATTTAACTGCATGTTGATGATATAAAAATTGAAACTCTTATAAGTTATTCATTGCATTAACTGTAAATAATTTCAATTCTCAATTATGTTTCTACTTTGAATCTGAATATTTAGACCGTAATTTGTTTTTCAAATTGTTATTTAAAAATTATCAATTTCTATTCAATTATCAATAATGAATAAAATTTCAATTAATAGAATCATTATATGAAATAAAGAATCTAAGGTTGTTGATTTAATAAAGACTATTTACAATACTATTTATAATGTATTAGTTGATTTTTTCGCAACTCCGAGATATATTTTTGACCATCCGAATAATGTCCGGACTTAGTTATTTAAAATAATCGAGGTTTTACTGTACGCTAGATGTGCGCAGTAAACAGGAGCATTGAAAGAAAGAATGCATCGATCAATTTTATGGTTTTTTTCCCGTACCGTTTTCTAATGTATATCCACGTGTGAGAATCGACCCAGACGAGAACGGTAAAGATGAGACCTGCGCCGAGACTGGCTAATAACATAAACGTCAGTCCGTACCTGCAGTGACAAATATGTCGAAAACGTCAATAAAAAATGTCGATAATAAGGGGAACACTGATTGAAAACTATTTGACACGTGTAGATTTGAAATGAAAAAAATGTTCTACACGTCCTTCAGGACACGTAGAAGATCGATATAACCTTAACAATTTTTGAAATCCTGTTTTCTCATCGGCGAATAAGTTATTAACAAAAAATCGAGCATCTGTCTCTATGGAAATAAAAAACGCAGAGTTTGATGATTTTATTTTACGATAAAAATGTTTCGTCCTTGAGAAAACGGGGTTTAAAAATGTCGACTATCCGTTTCGCACTTGAGTGTCACGTGGTTCATCTTCTACATGTCCTAATGGGTTACACGCAGTTAGAAATTTCAAAAAATCCATGTTATTTAATTGCATTTTCGGAATGTACAAATATGTAAGTATATTCCCTGAAAATTTCAAATCGATTCAGCGAATGTTCTCAGAAATGCCTACAAATTTGTAAGGACGCTCGGAGCGCTACGAAGTAAGTGCCCGAAACATTAAACTTTCTTTGAAACATTAAACGCCTTTGAAAACACCGATACTTATTTCTATTTTTTTCAACGATTTAACGAAAAAGATTCGTTCGAAAATCGAAATTGTTTCATCCCGAGTCACCATTGCGTCAAAAATTAACATTTCGATTATTCCTTCTATCAATACCTGGATGTATCAATTCCCAAAAGAATCTTTTTGATTTTATCATTTTAGATCATCCAAACCGGAGATACTTTGCACATCGCCGAGCATTTTTTTTCGAGGATCTCCAGGAGACTTCCTCCAGGAGCTATATTAATGAATATTTTAGAAAATAAAAAATGCTGATCTCAAACTAAAAGATACGACTACACCGCCAAATACTTTTCGTTTTAGCCAAATAAAATCCTTTTCTGGAAAAAAATCGTGAAACAACGACGTTTTTTGGCGATGTAACTGCGCATAACTCGACAAGATTGAAAACCAAGAGGTCGGAAGAACGCTGATAAGGACGTTCACCCAATATACTCACAGTCCCAGATGGCACAAGCTTTTAGCCGCGTGAACGTACTGCTTGTGGAGTGGTTTGCAATCTAGAAGAGTGGCAAGGCCAGACATGAGAAGGTCAACGTTATTGACGTCGGTCATTAGGCTACTGAATTTAGGCTTGAGCTGTTGGTCCTGAAACAACTCGAGGGCTAAACGTTCGGTCACGCCGAGGCTAGTTCTCATGTATCCTGCGGCTCGTTGACCCTCCCGCAAACGTTGGGTGAACGGATTGTTGCGCGTGTTCTCGCAATAAGTGTAGTACGATAATACTTCGGATGCGAGAGTCGTCGGTACGGCTCTCGCGAGATAATCGTCCGGCGAGATGCACAGGTCACCGAGAGCGACCGAAGTCGCCAGGTACAGTGAGGCCATTAACCACGTTACTATCACCGCGAAAAGACCAAAAACCGAGAACCTGAAAATGAAACAAAGTTTCAAACGTTATCCAAAAATGAAACAAAGTACAACATTTTCCTTGAGACAACCACAATTGTTTTTCCGATTGATGGGAATAATGAAGAACGAATTACGTATGTCCATATCGACTAAAAATGTAAAAATAAAAAAAGATGTTCGATCTTTATGTTGAGAAATTGTTTTTACCGATAATAAAACAATTTTTTCCGATTGGTGGGAAGAATAAGGAACAAAATACTGATGTGCATATCGACACGAACTTATTCATGAAAGCAAACTGTTAACAGTTCCTCGAAACGGAATTTCCCATATCTCATTTTCAAGGCAAAATCTCGACAATTCCGAATTTACAAAATCAATTTTTTTTTGTATTTCTTCATAGTATGTACTTAAAAAAAAACAGATGTATACCATAAACGATTCTATCTTTTTAGAAAAATGACAGACTAATTTTTAAAAATCTAGACAAACTGAAGATTTTTCGTCCCGCTATATTTTATTGTAGCATAGAGCATGATGCTTAAAAGAACATTTGGCCACCGGATTCCCAAACTAGGGATTTCAATCTTGAAAATCTTTTTTTTTCTTCCCGGTATGAAAATTCTTCACGATGTTACGGCTTTCAAAAAATCGCTGAAAAAGTTGTTTGTGTTTCTTTCATTTTTTGTCCTGAGTGTGTACAGTAACATATTTTTAATTGAGCTCAAACAAAATCATAAATGGAGTCTTAAAAAATGATTATTGGTCATGCACTGTGATATAACAAGGAGGCAAGGCTAAGACATATAAATGATATAAAAGTGTCAGGAGAAAACTCACGTAATGAGAGCACATCGGGAATGTCGCGCGACTCCGACCAGCAGAACGACGCATAGAGCGACAAGGGCGCTGAGAACCGCCATTGTAATCGGCCATCTAAACTCCTCGATTTTCTCACCGAGAGCAATAGCACTCGCCAAACTTATACCACTCAGGGGTTTTCTTATTTCGAAGCTACGATTTATCGCGATGCTAGTGTTTTGCTTCACATAAATCAATGCTTTGAGCAAATTGTCGAGCGCCGTTTTGTTGTTCACCGGCGTATCGAACGTATCGCGGAGTGACGTCAACTGAGGGCCCATCTTCTTTTTCAAAGTATTCTCGATCGTGTCAGTCTGAAAGCGTTTGAAGGAGGTGAGAAAGTTGAGAATGTATATTTCAAAATATAAAAAACAGGCTTTTATTTAAAGTACTTCAAGATAGGAAATCATTTTTTTTCAGCTGGTCGACTTTGCGTCTCTACAATATAAAAGCTTGGTTTCAATTTTTTAATGAATTTGATTTAAATAAGTTTTAACATTTGGTAAATATGGTGATGTGAATGTCAATTTCATCAATCCTATTTAATTTGACACGATAATTGTTAGAGAATTTATTCGTACCTGTTTATACTCAATTTCAGGATATTATTTTAAAGAAATTTAAGGTTGCTCTGCAGTTAATTAGACACCGTTGATAAGTTAATAGACTTATGTAAATTAAAGAGTATACCAACCGCGATGGAGTGCCGATTGTTCTTAATGATATATAGAAGATTGATATAACCTCAATCATTCTAAAAACCATTATTCTCATAGACATTTACTATTTTTTTGGGTAAAACTGAGCATGCACAACTGATGGACGCAGACGATAGTTCAGAGGATAGAAATCTCGATCAAACAGTTTCAGCTATTTCCGTCACACTCGTATGTCACGTGGTGGTCCTTTTTCCTTGACTTCACGTCCAAAATTTAACATCGAAAATCGAGGGTTCTCCGATTTGTCTTTCATCCGTGCTAACGATGAACAATTGCGAACCGTACCTGATTTCGCACCGCTGTTATGATACCATCAACGTTCTTGGCGGCAACGAGAAGTTGCACGAGGCCGTTGTGAACGTCATCATTGCCGTAAAGACCAACGGCAATGGCACCGCAACAAAGTACAGCGAGAATAGCCAGCGACCACTTCAACAGGGTTATCGACCTTCGAGGACGCGGCTTCCGGTCGCAGCATCTCGTTACGAGATATACTAGGAGAACGAGAAGCGTCAGGATGAGCCAGGCAGCTGGAATACTCCCGAGTATACCGAGGCTCTGTAAAGATAAACAGACGAAAAATCTTTAATACGTTTTCAGATTTCTTGAGTTTCTTAAGTTCTGAAATTCCAGACATCCGAAAATTTCTAAAATTTTAGAAATTCTAGACATCTAACATTTCTAGCACTCTAGATTTCTTGAATTTCCAGAAATCTAGAATTCTTCAATTTCCAGCGTGCTATAACACGAGATTACTGAAATTTCAAAAATTTTAGATTTCTGGAATATCCGAAGTTCTAGGGTTTTAAAATTTCTAAAAACGTCTCAGCTCTCTAAAATTTCTGGAATTCTACATTTACAGAAATATTAAAAATGTACATTTGCAAAATGTCTGCAATTCTAGATACCGCGAATTTCTAAAACTCTTCGTCGTTTCAAGAGTTCTAAAAAAAGGGTCTTATAAAGAATTCTAGAACGTCCTGTTTTCGTATAATTACATGAGGAAACCACGAATTCGTTATTCTCAAAAGAAAGAAAAAGAAAAAAAATCGATCAAGATGCTTAATTTCGTAAGATGACGAACGATCCGAGCGCGGAGTGCTCGAACGTTTTTTTGCCACTTGAGCGCTCGCGAAGCCGACGAGTCTGAGAAAAATAGTTTTCTTTTTTTTCTCGTTTAATCTCCAAGGCTGCATCGGTTGGGAGAGATGCGAGCACACAGACCAAAGCAACGTAAGAGATAGCGATAGCAGTGTGTATCAGGAAAATCTGGGTGCCCTGGAGTGAAACTCTTGCAACAGCCAGCTTTGGGCCAGACAACTAAGATATATTCCACGATTTTCCCACTATTTCGACAAAACTTTTCCTCCCGAAAAAAAAAGACAGATAGAAAGGTAGGATGGGAGGGGCGAGGGGGCTGAGAAGAGAGAAATCGAAGGAGTACGAGAGCGAGGCCGGTGAGACTCAAGTGCACTCTCTCGTGCTTCTTTTACATTTTTGCTCTCTTCTGCATCTCTAACCGCCCTAGTGGCTTCTAGGCTTGCCGAGGGATGGTCCTTGAGAGTCAGTCGAGAACTGTATCTAAGGAATCCATTTGCTTTCTCACATATCCCCGAGCTTGTTTCCGAGCCGGCCTGCCCACACATGTAAAAACGTGTATATTTGTATATGAAATACTTCGACCTAAATCTCTCGAAAGAGAATATTGACAACAAAAAACAGCAATATTCCTATTTTATTCACTTATTTATTTTACGAGACATAACGATACGTCACTTTTTCGCGATGATTTCGCGCTGGGAGATGGAAAAATAATGGGGCGAGGCTTCCGTGACGAATAATTCGCGATCGAAGATGCATCAATTAACCGGTTTGCTTCCCCCTCTCTAACTCCCTCGCGTTTTCCCCCACTCTTCGTAATACCGACATTTTTACGAGCGCACTTAGTCACGAAGATAATTTTTTTTCTTCCGGCGGATCTGTTTTTTTTTCCTCCGTGAGACGAGATACACAGACTCGAGTCCCATCTCTAGAGATTCTGAAGTGTTCCCCGGTATCTCAACCGGAACATTTTTGCACGAGAATTTTTATTGCACTTTACACACTAACGTAATTAGTCGGTCGTTAAATTTATTTGTGAAGATGCAAAAAGAGTATCGATTATCCGAAGAACGCGCCGTTCTCTAAGCAAAAAAAATAAAGAGGAAAACAAGATATTCAGCGAGTATGTACGAGAGCCAAGCAAGAACTGGACAAAGGGATGGTGGCGCCATCTAGGGAGCTTCGGGGTGTATCACGAGGCTGCTTTGCACCCCCGCCACTCTATGGCATTGCGTTAGTTCATTGTTCGTACAGTTTGCCCGCCCGGTTCTCTTTGTGTTTTTCAGTTTTGCAGAGTATCTTTTCTGTCTGTCCGCACGTCTCTCTTCCGCGTTCCCGTCCTTCGGTAACTTCGCGGGACGAAAAGCACAAACGGGTACTTCGAAATTCGAATCCACGCGGAACGCGACGCGTGTATTATCCAGCTGTCGAAGGTTGTCTTTCCTGTCGCGAGCGACATAATCATCCCACCCCCACTCTCCCGATTCCTTCCTTTCTTCATGAGATTGAAGTTGGCAACGTTCGCATACAACGAAAATTATTCCTTTCAATTCCTACACTTTATTTTCGCGAAAATCGTTTTGCAAGCCCTTCAATAACTGATTGGGCTTCACTTAGAAATCGAGAATTCATATATAGAAAAACATGCTTCATAATACTTAACCCGTGAGCGTTGATCGTTTTTACCTGCCCAAAATTTCATTCCGAAATTTCTCGAACGTATAATTATTTAATTATAATAAAGTAATTAATAACAATTGATTATTAATTAATTCATCTTTTATTTTATTTCATAATTATTTTGTAAATTATTGTAATATGTTTTTCTGTAAAGAGCAACCTTTTCCCTTTAAGAAACTGCTATTGAACAAAATGTTTCCATAATTTTTACCTTCGCTATACTTCTTTGATAAAAAAAAAAACATTTTTTTCGCGAGTTGCTCAATATTTGATGAATAAAAATATATTGAAAATAAGATAATAAAAAAAAACAATTTCCCCTTGAAAAGTAAATTCTAAAGATAACTGATGAATTTTTGCCGATGTTTTCATGAATAACTGTAAACGTGGTAATGCGATGACAAAAAGGACCCAAATTCACGAGATTAAGGTGTCTCAAATATCTTTACGGGTTAAGGGCTAAAATACTAATAAGAATGGGACAATACAAACATTAAGAAATTTCGTTGTAAAGCTGCAAACTTCACGATGATCTTTTTCCCCACTCGGGAGTGTCAATCGTTCACGAGAAAATTTAAAATTGCGAAACAGTTATCCCCTCCCCTCTCAGTAGTGTCAACGTCGATAAAGACTGAGGTTACCGCGATGTAAAAAAGTTAGGTTATATCGTGACTCACCTCGAGGTAAATTTCGGAATGTGGATTGAAGGTATTGCTGACCCAGCGAAGTGATACATTTAGGTGTGGCAGACTGTGGAAGACCCTTGCTAACTGGGGCACGGTGTATCGTTCCGGAATTTGTTGATGACTGGTCGCCATATTGTTGAACCCTTGACCTGCCGAGACGCCCGCGCTAAATCGTTTCTCACTTGTCAAGACATGCTACAAGCAGTGATTCTGTAAACGGAAGATACGAAAAAACGATGAGAACGATTATTTCGGATCCACTCTGACGTATATGTGTGTGCGAATCTTCATTTTTTTTCCTCGTTAAATGTGTAATACGACTTGCGTTGCGGCGTTTTAATCTTTATTGACGGTTGTCCCGGCGTAAGCCGTTTTTACGGTAAATCAACGACCAGTCTCGCTCACTGGCACACTCGCTTTCTGGATTTCGCGTTTTATTCAATTAACTGCGAAAAGAGCGCTACATACGAAACGAGTGAGAGAGCTTAAGTAACGAAACCCGTGGTTGTGCGTTCTCGCGGCCGGTCAACACGTTAGAAGTTATCTCTCCAGTCCAATGGAGAATACTATATTCGTAAATATTCCCGAAATTTTAGGTTATTTACACAGGCTTAAATTTGACATCAACGTTGGCCATTGCAACAAAGTTTTTGATCGAACGATCTTTTTTTCTATGTCTTATTATTATTGTTATTATCCGAAATAATATTTTGTATATTTCGACGATAAATCGTTACCTAATTGTGAGATATATGGATATTTTTGTACGTGCTTATCTATTGCTATCAGTCGTACGAACCGTTAAATTTAACGTTCGCCTGTGAATAACATTTTTATTCCGAGATTGAACGAATGTCAAACCTCGCAGACGCGATATTGCGACTTTATCGCGTCAAATTGGGTGATATCGAGATTAATGTTGGCGGATAATAATATTAGTTGTAGTAAAAAGAAATCCATGTTATTTCCAATAGATGACTTTTGTTATCCGTATCTCGCGTTGTGCAAGTCCGGTCGGATTACACTGTATGGCGTTAGAAAGATGAGATTTCGTCCTAAACAAACTTTTGCGACCATTTTGTGATTGGTTGACTCAGTTTGTTATTCTTTGACTCCAGAAAATAATTGATTTCTGTTTACTGTACTTAATATAAGCGACAATTGGGTATTTGAATAAATGTGACGAAGGATAATAATAAATAATGAATTAAGTTATGTATGTAAATAAGGAAATATATATTTATATATTCCTTATTTACATACATTCAAAGATATTTAAAAAATTACGAATATAAGTCAAAGAGTATAAAATATATAAGTATATAATTTTCGAAAAATCCATTTTCGGATTTTCACGCCCCGTCCCCTCTACTTATTTTTTCCTCCGTTCCTTCCTTTTCTAGAATATAATAAAAAATACAAAAACATATCAACAATAAAATATATTATTCGAGAGATAGAATTTTTTTTGAAATTATCGATTATAGATATACGAGTATAAGAATATAAAACAATAAAAAATATAAAATAGAACATCGATAATGATAACAATAACAATAATAATAATAATAAATAGATACTAAATGTAGGTCACTATTAGTAGTAATAATGATAATAAATGGACGGTGATACGACAGTAATATCGACCACGTCCGATTGTTACTGAAACGACCATGCGGCTATTCCAAGAGCCACAAATGACTTGGCTGAAGACCATAGCCGAAAAGCTGTTACACTGTGGAAACGCGCAATATGAATGGAAAATTGCTGAGCTAAGCGTTCGGATACCACAGGGCGTAGAATCTAACGACCGAGTATCGAGCGCTTTATACTGATCACTGATAGGACCGGTCAATAAATCATCGAGATGGAAAATAATAATAATAATCTCTATATATTAGGCATTTTCTTCTTACGACTCCCTTTTTTCATTATTATTAAAAATTATATTTTATAGATTAGAGTGATGAATCGCTGATTGACAACCAGAAAAATATTTTCCTCATATTTCTTTAAACCCACCAAAAAAATAATTTAAAATCAACGCAAAATGATTTTCGTCTCGCAACGAATTTTTTTTCTATTCCCTATTTTCATTATTATTCAAAATTGTATTTTATAGGCTCGAGTTCGCTGATTGACAACCTAAAGAATATTTCCCTCATGTTTGTTTAAACCCACAACAAAAAAATTATTTAAAATCAACACAAAATTATTTTAATTTTTCGATTTTTTTTCGATTTCATATTTTCATTATTATCGAAAATTGTACTGTATATATTTAAACGATGAATCTTCGAACGGGGATCCAAAAAAAATGGTTCGGATCATCGTCGTTTCAACTAGCCAAAAAAAAAAAGAACCATTTTGAAAATGAAAACGAAATTATTTGCATCGTTGCGTTTGAATGATGCAAACTTCAAGCCCATACGAATATGCTTTTCGGAGAGGTTATGTTGCCGTGCGTGCGCGTTTATAACAGCCCCCCCCCCCCCCCCCCCAGCCCCCACCTCCAACGCGCCCTTTCCACAGCTGCGACGTAGATATATAGATAAAGCGCTTATGCGTCCGCTTAAGTGGCGTTCCGAGAAATTTATCGTTACTACGGGTATACGGAAGTGAGACACGCGGTCTACTTAGGGGGATGAGAAATAAGACGAAAACGTGACGACGATGAGGGTTAGGACGATGGGAGAGAGAGAAAGAAAGAGAAAGAGAGAGAGAGAGAGAGAGAGATTTCGAACGAAGAACAGAAAACAGCGGAGAACAGAGAGGGAGCGAGAGTGAGAGGGATGGTTGGAGATTGGATGAAATCTCACTTCTGATCCGTGTCTCGATGTACACGCGAGAGAGATATACAAGACTGTAGAAAATCGAGTTTGCGTTCACGCGAGAATATTTTTACAACGGCTTACTAAAAGAAAGTTAATTTCTCGAGAAAAAAAAAAAGTTTCCATGATTCGATTAGTTCAATTAAGTCGAATGGAATTTAAGATGGTGAATAAATGAATCTTATTTAAGCGATGAACATTTTATGTTTGGATTTACTGGGATCACGCGAGCCAAATAGTCCATAGGGAAAAAGGGGATTTCGCCGAAAAGTTATATTATCGATATATTTTATACTCATTTTAGAATAAAATGAGTATAAATAACTTCTTTCATAAAAATGAATAAATAAATCTAAGCGATGGAAAAAATTATTTTCTTGATTTAAACAATGAGAAAATTTCAAAGCTTTTCAAACTTTGGCAACATCAAAGAATGCTTTTATTACCATTTTTAAATCCCCAAAAGTACTAGTGGTTGAGGTTACAATTCTCAAAAGGCTACGAAACGAACGGGAACTTTGCGAATTTTTGTAACTGCTGTAAATCTACTTAACGAAAATATCGATGTCGATTCGATTTTCTTTTAATTCTCCAATTTTATGGTTAACTAAAACTAAGCTAACTAAAATAAAACCGGGAACAAAATTTTCTTGAAAAAAAAAAAAATATATATATATATATATATATATATATATATATGTATTAAAAATCTAAAAAGGTAAAATTAACGAAAAAATGAATCTAAAAACGTTTCTGAATATATTAAAATATTATTATCATAATATATTTTGAAATTCAATATATTTCGAATGTATTTTGAAAAATGTAATATATTCAGTATTATGTGAACGGGAAAAAATGACCATCACTATCGTTGCTGCTAATTAATTAATATTAATAGTAGTTATTAATATTATAGATAGTAATTCTAGTGAGTTACTATTATTAGAGAAATGTTCACTATTTTAATTATCATTGCTGTTAATGTTCAGAAAGTTTTTCAATAATTATTCTACGTTTTGAAATCGATCAAATTAACGTGAGAGCTTTGAAACGTTTTTTTTTTTGTTTTTTTTTTTGGAAACCTCTCAACGAATCCGAATGCGTTTGTAATTCTGGCAAGGCTCCTTGCCAATACTCCGGAAATAATACGTTAGGAGGGTCAGGGAAGGCTCGATTTACTTTATACGAGAGAGAGAGAGGTGATCGACCGCCCGGTCATCCCGCAAATATGTGAAAATGAGATGCTCCGCACGACTCTGGCGACAAATCCTGAATAATCGTTGTAGAAAATCTCCTGCAACTTACTCAACTACCGAATACTCTTTCATAATTAGATCTTTTTTTATCTGAGCTTTAAACGACTAAAACAAAAAAAAAAACGAAAAACCACAATGTGAACTTTGAACTAAAAAATAATTTCCAAACTTTCAAAATCTAACCTAAAAAATTTTGGAAAACTAAAACACTAAACTTGAAAAAATCTTCAGGAAATTAAACTAAAAAAAAAATAAAAATAACTTGCCCACACTAAACTAAAAAAAAATTTCAAAAACTAACCTAAAAAAACTTTACGAGATTATATTTAAAAAAACGAAAAATGACGTTCCCAAACTAAGCTAAAAAACCTTTCAAAAACCGAATTAAAAATTTATAACAACCAAATATTTAAATAAAAAACAGAAAATACCTTAACAAATCTCTAAAAAAATTCTTAAAAGAAGAAAATTCATCTAAAATATAAAAAATTTCGTTACCGTTTTAAAATAATTTCAAGATTGGAAAACATTGCCTGAATTTGTTTATTCGTTGTTGTTTCGAGATACGACGGGGAACAAAATCGACGGGGAACAAAATCGGGGGCAGGAAGTGAAAATGCATTTGTCGTTGCTTGTTCGTTATTGATTGGGAACGATTGTAATAGAAACTCCCTGTATTAGAGTCGAGCTTCATGAAAAACAGTCACGCGTGCCGGAAAGCGAAAGTCGCCAGCGGGGAACGCGACGAGAAGAAATTCTTTTCGGTTGATAACTGAAGATCGAAAAGAAATTTCGTTGCGTTCCAACGATGCATATTTCAAAACCGTGGATATTTAATAGTATTTTGTTTTAATTTCGTATTGACCTTTGTAACGTTCATTTTCCGTAATACTGAAAATCACTTTTTTGTTTTACTGAATCCGTTAATGTTGATGAAACTTGGATAGTATTCAAGTTGTTTCAATTGAAAAAAATAATTTGTCAATTAGTACGATCGTTTTAATACGACATTGCAAACCGGTGAATTATCATAAAAACTGGTCTTTTTCAGGTGACTTGAAAGACGCGGAATGTCGAGAAAAGTTTGCGTTTCGTTACTCTTCTTAAGAGATTCGCGTTAAACACTTGTCTCGATTGAAACTCGCCATTCAGAGGAAAAAAAAAATAAAATAAAAACTGGTACATCGATTCAACATAAATTTCCATGTGAAACGGACGCACAATGTTTTATTTGTGGCAGTGACGTTACACGAACATCTCGATTAACATGCTGATCGATGAGCCGCACTCATCGGAATAATGAATCGCACATGGACCGCATTTACTCTCACTGCCGTGTCTCGATTAATTCAACTCGAGAAACACGAACCTTGAACGAATCATTAAAATACGAGAGAACAGGTCTTAGCAAAATGTGGATGATAAAAGTAAAGTTCATTTCCCAACGAATATTCCAAAGATAACGACTCATCAAAGTAATTATTCGTTATTATAAATGAGCTTGTAAAAATAGATACAAAATGATATGTACGTGAAAATGGGAAACGAATAATCAGGAGTAATGAGAATATAAATCATTTTATTTTCATAGAAAAAAATAAAATTCGTTTTTTACATTTTATTCATTTATAAAAAGCATAATTCTCATTTCAAAAACATTATTTACATGAATTTATTATTAATTAATTCATTGAAATCAGACATTGTTTTTTATTTATATTTATTAAATCGAGTTATTATTAAAATTCAATTATCCGAGTACAAAAATATGTACGTTTCTTAATTTTCTCATTTTTCTTTTTTGTTAATTATCAAAAAATCATGTTGCAAGTTATTTGTAGATCACTGAAGAGGAATCATTATAAAACGTTTCTATAATTATAATAAAAGCGATCGTGTAAATGGCACACTGAGAAGAGCTTCCGGTTGTACAGAGCTGATTATAGGTGTAAAGGAAATCGTGCAGATAATCGGCTCGGTCGATAATCTGCACCAGCTTTTGTCCTAGTAAGTCCTCCACGGAAATTACCTGCCTAATTTACAGGAATAATAACTATAATGCAGATATTGATAATAATAATAATAATAATAATAGTCAGCAGTAGGAATGAAATGTTTCGTGTGTTGGTAGATTTTATAATTATAATCACTGTTATCATAACGGATAAATGCACATCTCAAATTGAGAGCGGGATAAAATTCTTTCGAGCAACGTTTATAGTACGAGACGCGCCCCTGCTAGACCGGAAATTTGGGCAAATAAAGAGAACAATGGGTCTGTATGGAGCTCGAGCGGAAACGAAGCAATAAGACAGAAGAAAATGATATTGAAGTTTCCAACGTTGGAAAATGCAATGATCATTTCATTGGGAATATAAGAAATTAAATTGAAATGAAACCATCAAAAAATTAACATATTCCGATTTCTTCGTATTTTCCTGTACAAAAATCGCAGCGAAAATCATATAATTTTAATGTTCCATATTTTTTTAAATTTCAGATAAAAATCACGAAGCTCGCGGAAATATTTTTAACCATCGTAATTCCGACATCTACCACATAAGCCTTTTGTTAATACCTGATTGACGGGTGACCCGGTGCTAAAATTAAAATTATTATTCACCAGAAGACGTTTCGTGTAAAAATAAAAAAATTTGCACAAAAATTAACAGGTTGCCCCACTCGTGTATAATTACCCCGTAGTTTTAAGTAATAATAAATAATAGTGCGCTGCGTCGTTTCTACATGAATGAAAGTAGGTATCTAATGAGGTCTTGATTTCTAGTTTTCGTTATCACGATGTTTTTTTTTTTTTTGATAAAATAGAAATAAAAAATTAAAAATAAAAAAAATATATTCATTGCATTCCAGAGACGGGAATTTCTACCCCGTTTTATCGCGTACCCTAAATTTCTCCAGTGCACCGTGTCCGCCACGAAAATAGATCTGTCACGAATAAACGAAGGAGAGGGTGCCTTTGGAAATTGCGGATGCGAATAGCTATTCGCCATCCCTCCTGGTTACACCCACCGGTCTGTTTCCATCATTTCAATAGGGTTTTCTCGGTAGAGGAATAATTGCGTGAGGCCTAGATCGCGTAGGTTGGCGAACGCGTATTAAAGTCGTAGTTCTCGTGGAAAAGAGACAAACATGATACAAGGCGTGGCATAAAGGAACCCCAGGGACTTTAACCGCGAGCCCCAGGAATCGATCGGCGGAAGTTGTTGTTTCGTCTCATTCTCTCTTTCTCTCTCTCTCTACGCTCTTTCACCGTTGAAACATCGCTCGGGTTTTTTCATCCTCGACGTCGTGGTCTTGAGGCAACGAGAAAAGTGTGCAGCAAATAAATGCGCCTTCGAACGAAAAAAAGAAGCCAAAAAAAAAAAACGACACGTCGCGAAATAAATTGGTAAAAAAGAGAATTCTTTTGCATGAAGAAAAGTAGGGTTAGCTCTGGTCGGATTAAAGCGTGTGATAGAAGCGAAACTTTTTTGGCGTCCCGCGAATGTGCAAATTCATAATTAATGGATGCAGGAAGATGAAGAGCGGGTGAAAGATAGTTTCGTAATTTACTTACAATAATAACAGTGACAACAGTAATAATAATAATAACCCTCAACCCATGAACGCGAGTCGTTTTTTCCTGGCCCAAAATTTCATTCCGAAATTTCTCAAACGTATAATTATTTAATTATGATTAAATAATAAATTATAATTAATAGTTAATTAATTAATCATTTATTTTATTTTATAATTATTTTCTACATGTATATAATATTTTTTTCTGTAAAGAGCAACCTTTTTCCTTTACGAAACTCCTATTGCAAAAAGTTTTCCCATAATTTTTACCTGCGCTGTATTTATTTTTAAAAATCGGCTTTTTTCGCGATTTGCTCAATATTTGATGAAAAAAATATATTAAAAATAAGAAAAATAAAAAACATCTATTTATCCTTGAAAAGTATATTCTAAAGATAAACCATGAATTTTAGCAGATTTTTTTCATGTACAATTGTAGGTGTGATAGCGCAAAGACAAAAACGACCCAGGTTCACCGGATTAAGGTCCCTCAAATACCATCACGGGTTGAAGGATAATATTTGTATAATAACAAAGTAACTTTTGAATCACTAAAAATCGCATAACATACATACGGGCTCAATCAATAGGTATTGAAGTCCCTCATTGCTATGCTTCGTTTGATCCACCTCTCGTGTTACACCCTGTACTTACTCGATTATGGATAGTTCAAGGATGTGGGTAGGGAAGATGTTGAAGGAGTTTAGGCTGGACGAAGTTCGTCCGACAGTGAGAATCCCTCAAAGTGCGTCGACCAGAAGGGAAATTCCGGGTCCGAGACATATTGTGACTCACGGAAGACGTCTGCCAGGTAATTTTCCTTCTCTCTCTCTCTCCCTGTCTACTAGCTATTTAATCCTTCTCGCCGAGCGGTTCAATCGTTTCACAACTTTTTAAACAAGCCATCAGCTGTGATCCGAGTTTTATATCAATTTGTAATCTAGACGGATTGGACCTACGAGCATCAAGGTTTTCAAGGATCCCCATTTAGAGATACTTCTAAATATACAAAATATAATATTGGGTAAAAAATAAAAAAAATAAACATTTTTTTTTGTATCGTCACATCCCCAACGATATCAACGAAAGCTTATATTAATTTTCAAATCCTTTGTGCCGGACTGACGACACAAGAATCAGGCATACTCTTTTTGGATTCTTGTTCAGCACGATTTTTGATAATAATAAAAAAAAAAGAGAATTTTAAAAAGTTTGTTGCATTCCAACGAGGCAAGCTTCGACCCTATCTTTCAGAATGATGGCAGTTATCTCCCAAATTAATGAATTTAGTCGATATAAATAAAATATTTAAAAATATATCATTCTTTCGTACAGATATATTTATTTTAATTATGGATAGACACCGATCTGAACTCAAATCACGTAAGGTTTTGATGGTCGAACAATTTTCCTGGTTGAAATTCAAAAGCAGCTCTTTAGATTTGATTTTCAATTATTTTTTTGTCATGTTTGTCGTTATTATTATTTTATCTTTATCTTTAATAATTCTTTAAAAATGATCTTCAATTTTAGTTATTCTTAGGACAGGTTAAATTTAACTTCTCAAATTATGTAACCTTTCAATGATGAAAAAAAAAGACTTCAAATTTTAATAATTCGACGTGAACCATCTCCATCTTCCATAAACGTTATATGTGTGAAGTTAGCAGTGCCATTTTTGAAAATAAAAAAAATGAAGATTGTGCTAGGAATGTGCTACGTTGTGCCGCAAGCTGTTTTTAGACATTTCAAAAAAACGACAGATAAATTCGAAAAAAAATATTTTTAAGGCCCAACACTGCCATTTTTTCGAAATAAAAAATAAAAAGTTGTGCTAAAATTTTCATAAATACCGAGTGTCAAAGGACAAATCTCGATTTGAAACCAGTTGCGCCATCTAGTTATAATTTTTAATACTAGTTTGTTAATTCGAAGTGTAAATAACGAGTTACAGGGCGCGATTATACAAACAAAATCTTTTCTGTCAAATTTCGAAGCGTTTCAGTGGTGCGCTACCCACAGTCTTATTTTAATTCAACATCGAGGCGACAATCATTTTTTTTTGTCATAGTTCCCATCGTCCGCATCATTGAAATCGAACGAAATTGCTTTTATTCTTGTTTCGAAAATTTTCTTCACTGGAAGTAAACCACAAAATTCATGCACAGATGTTTTACGATTATCGTTTAGCGATCGATAGCCCAAATTCGCAAACTTCATATTTCAAGTACGAAGAAATTATATTTGCCCGCTCAAAGCCGTTTCCGTATTTCTCGTCTCGGGGATCGTTCGAGTTCTTGAGAAACTCGGGACACGGTCTGTTTCGTGTCGAGGACCGGGTATTGCGTGAGAAGGGCCAATGCCTACATGTGAACGATAGATATGGCGGGTAACTACCGTTGTATGTGGGCAGATGGCTATTTTCTCTCGCATGAGCTCGACGGACGATTTACAAGGATACCCTCCGAGATCCCTACGGTAAACAGGAAAACTTCGGCGCATACGTGTGCGTATATCTCCGCGCAGGACCCTCGATACAAAGAGGAAGTACGAGAAAGGACGATGTCGAATAGGCAGAAAGGGGGGGGGGGAGGAGAAAAAAAGCGAGGGAGAGAGAGAGAGAGAGAGAATGAAAATGGTATATATGGTGACAAGAGTGAAAAAGAGGATGGAGTATTGCAAAGCACATCTTAAACACGCTGTCGTATAAATAAACGTGTTTGCCAGATGTCCGATTTTTCGTCCACGTTTCGTCCGATTCTGTGTAAGCAAATGGGCTTCCAGATTTTCGTACATGCGTGACGAAAATGGTGTTTTTTTTTTCACACATGTCTGAAGTTTTCGATCGTTGTAACGCAACGTTCTCTCGACTCCTTAATTTCGTAATTATAAAAAATTCTTTGAAGACAAAATATATTTTTTTTTTTCAAATCGGTGGAGAATTATCGTTTTAAATATTTGCATGATTTTCGTATTTGAAATGCGCCGTACGAAGTTTAGGATATTTCACGAATTTTTCGTTGGGTCGATGCAATCTTCTAATACGTTGAATAATGGAATTGCAGTTTGCGTTACTGGAACGTAAAGAATTTTTGTTGTCCAGTTTTTATTTTTAGTAGTTTTGAAAATTCTATATTGGTGGATTATCGGAAATCACTGAGATAAGAAAAACGTTCCGGAATATGTCTTTTTAATGATTTTTGTGTTCATGTAATTATTTATAAATTAATACAATTGACAACATAAATTAGCGAACGGAAATTTGTTGAATACAAAGAAACATCAATTTCGTTTTGTTTCAACAATGTGGATTTTAGAGTAATTTCAAAAAAGACATTTTTTATCGTCTTAAATAAATCTACAACGATTAAGGGTTGGAAATAAGAAAGATTTTATAAATCAAAGAAGCTTTTAATTTCCGTAGCTCGAATTGCAACGATTATCAAAACTTTCAAGCAACATTGATGATTTTTTATTGAACGACACTTTCTTAGCTGGTCGTTTTATTAATCGTGTAATTTATTATTACATTTTATTATTTTTTTATATTACTTCAAGGGTTCCTTAAAAAGTCATTTCTTCATAAATGATCGAACATTGGTAAGTAAAGATGCAAGATATAATATTACCGTTCGAAACTTTTGCCCGAATTTCGATTGGTGGTACTATATTTGTTTTTTTATTTGGTTTTTTACAAGTAAACGAATCACCCCGTTCACGCGAGCGAGATAAAGATCGCGAAGCTGTCCAGACGAAATATATCTCGTGTAAGTGCGTTATTATTATCACGTGTCAGAAGAAACATCGCATCGAAGATCGAAAAAGGAAAAAAGTTAAAAACGTGCAAGGAAAAAAGTTAAAAAATGAAAAATACGTGTACGGACGCAACGCACGTGTCTTTCCAAATCGGCAGATAGCGTCTCTCACGAGTAATCGAAAATTGATGTCAAAACTCTGAAAATGAAAACCTATGTCCAAAAAAAAAAAAAAAATAGAGAATTGATCCTGTCTCGATACGATCATAAAAAAAAATATTAATTAAACTGTACGTGTCAAACAGTGAAATTTGAGGTTCGGAAGAGAAGCTGCCACACGCGATTCTACGGTTCAACCCTAAAACGAACGAAACCACAATCGACATACAGTCCAAAGTGAAAATACGAGATATCGTATAATGGAATGACCCACACCACTCGTTCAACCTTTCAATATCAGAGAAATTGTGAAGACCCGTATCTATCCATCTTTCTTCCCCTCCCCCCCCCCCCTATCCTCTTTCTATTCGTACACAAGTATCGCGACTCCTTCACAATAGCAAAAACGAGCGCACTGTAGTCGAACCAATTTAACAATTCTCGCAGACAAAACGTCACACGAATAAGTGCAACGATAACCTCGTTTAAGTTTCATCGGGAATCCAAAGTCAGGCAGGGAAAGAGCATTGAAGATGAGTACGGAGATATAGAAATATCCCAAAATGATAAAGCAACAATAGCGTACGAGTTATGGGAATGGCGTCATATTTCTGAGACATTTGTATGTTCGTTACTAGCATGAATGAACTTCAACTTTGCATCATCGAAAAGCAACGAAAATTGTTTTTTTTTTTTTTTTGGTTATTATTGAAAATACAGTTTCAAAATTTGGGTTCCACGTGGAAAGAGCTTTAATACCAATTTTTGGTAAATAGTTGCAAGTGCAACTTCCGCTAAAAAGCGGGAAACCAAAGAAACAAAACCAAACAAACCCAAACAAACACAAAAAATTGGCTCGATTCTGACAGGAGTTGAACTTCCGAATATTAACCCAATTTTAGTATTCTTGTAGCATGGTGACGCTTTACTTATAACGTCTACTAACTTCTTTACCTGACTTAATGTATTGTTAAATCGTTATATACTTTCTAACCTAACTTTGAATGTTTACCGACTTTCTAACCTAACTTGGAGGTATACTAACCTTACCGTCCAGTCTAACCTAATTTTAAATGTTTATTAACTTTCTAACGTGATCGAACGTGACTTTGAACGATTAGGAACTTCTTGACCTAATCTAACCTAAATTTGAATATTTACAAATTTGTATAATGAAAATCATAAAAAAAAATATATATCTGCATTTTTTCAGTTCTCAGACAATTGTTCTCCTCAAATGCAATTTATCACTTTTCCATTTCCTTTATAAGTATCCAAGCCCAAGATTCCGTGGCGTAGAATGAAAATTTTCCCCTTAAAGTATTATTCAAAATTCGGAACACTATTTTGTCTCAATAATCGGTAGACCAGGACTTAAAAAAAGAACCAGAAAAGCGATCTTTAAAAGTGTCAAATACATCATCAACTTTCCGCTCGAGTTTCTTCTTCGATGTTGCATTGATCGATTTATCGTCAATGGGTAACCTTTCTTATCGTCAGTCGAATATGTTAGTAACTATTTTAAAAATTTGCACCTGGAGACTCGGGGCGGATTGCAATAAACGGATTATTAAACATGAGCTCGTAATTCAAGACAAATTTTCGGAATCGCGAGTCTTGACAAGCTCGATTTGCCGTGGACGTCTCCATACGCGAAATCGAGTAGTGCGCGCGTTGACTGTATACGCGAGAGAATAAAAGACCGCGAGAGGTTGAGCGAGATGGCGATAGAGGCGAGAGTGGCTGAGAGCAGGAGACGCGAGAGAGAAGGAGAAACCGTAATATTATAAACCGACTGATGAAAATAAATGTGTATGTGTGTTAAGTCTACATGTGTAGCAACCGTGTGTATCGATCCCAACACGCCGAAAGACGTCGCGAGCGCCACCACCACGTTTCTCTTACTCGCTCTTTCACACACACACACACACACACACACACACACACACACACTGTTTCGCAGGGAGCGGCGCGACTGAAAAGTCTCACCGTTCGTATACGAGTATACTCGAGAATCCAAAAAGAAACCCTCGATCGCATTATTGTAGCGGTAAATTGGCAGTTTTTATTTTCGGGTTCATTTCGAAAAGAATTGCTGTGAAAGTTAACGCCGAAAGATACAGTTGCAAATACAGCAAACGTGTTTTCAGTCCGGAGAAAAATTCGGACGTTAGTCTCAATTTCGCAGAATAGTATGTATGCGTAAATATATATCCTTGACGATCCAATGACAACACACCTGCGACGCTCGTAATCTATCAATACACTGTTCGCGAAAGTGTTTACATCGTCATTGTCCTAGAGGTGATGAACGAGAGAAACAAAAAAAAAAAAAACAGCGCCGCGAACTAAACCAAGGCAACGTATGAGATTTTCACGGGTAAAAACATGTATGTAGGAAAAGGGTGAAGCAGGCGGGAGTCAATGTATATCGAGTGCACATTGTCAGGCGGACGCTTCGGAACGTCACCTTTGTTTTACCAGGACCGAATTTTTTGTACGGATAATAGAGCGAAAGTTTTTCATTGTTTGCATCAGTTTTTAGGTTGTTTTTATGGGGTTGGGGCTCACCTCGATTCCGTTTTCTTTTTAGCGAAATCCGACCGTTACAAAACACTAGAAGTACACGACACTGAACCTCATACTACAGAGCTTCCAGCTCGACTGAGGACTGCGCGAAAGGGGCGACGAGGGGTTGCCGCGCGTCTGGAGGGGATAACTGCTGCGATTGGAGGGATCGGTAGGGAGGGGTTACATGCGCGCGTCGCCCGCCATATTTAGCTTCCAAAAGGGATGGATCTGTTCGTTCGTGTTTGAATATGTGTGGCAGGATTTTAAGCTTTCACCCGAGATCGTTTGATGATTATTTGGATGCTGATAAATGCCGGTTAATCGTCATGCGATCGAGTAGAAAAGAATTGTGTGCATAAAAATGTGCGGTTGAACAAATTAATATGATTTGTATTTAAATTACAAGCTCATCAACTTTGGATAAATAGTTATTGTTTACATCTAATTTTGTAAATTTGGTTTGGAAAGCTGAAGTTTATTTCGAAACACTGAACCACAATGCGAATTGCAGCCAGATTATCGGTAAGTAAAGGTATTTTTAAAAAAAATTATTTTTCATCTGTATTTCCAGGAAATGACGATTATACGCTCTACCTCTCTTACGAAGTGGAAGTTCTACCTTCTTGTCCGAAGTACCAATTCTTTAGTTACGATTCGTCGAAACTTCTATTTTCTGACACTCGTGGTAGCTCAGTCGGCACGCTTCGTGCGTAAGCGGCGATCACATTGCTTGCTCACATAAAAGAAAATGTATATCTTCCGCTCTGTTCGACGGCGAACGACGGCTATCTGTTTTACCAGACATGGATTCCGTCTAGGAGAAAAGTTGGCAGAATTCTTACCGACCAGTAAAAATCCGGACGAGTAACGCGTTATGGCCGCTGCCCTTCGGTCGGCAAAAGCCCTACTGCTAAGTTTTATCTTGGACAGATCATGTTTAACAGAACGTAAGGGTTCGTTTTCATTTTTTCTCTCACTCCTATGTCGAGTCGGTCGATATATTACCCGCTGCGAAATTTCGGTCATGAAGATATCACAGAATTCGTAGTTTGTCGAAATTTTGCTCCGCGTGTCATTCCACGATAAGACCGTGCTCGCGACGTTGCAGACGCATAGGTCGCAGCGCTACACTGCGGTTGAATTTAGCACCATGGTGTGAACGTCGGTCAAGAAATTTTATTCAACGATTTTATACGCATCCAAATAGTATGATTTCCCGAAAAATTCTCAAAACCCGCGTAAAAACTGATAAATTACAGTGGTACAAGTAAATGTGAATGAAATAAATCTTCCCGGACTATTCTATTGATCACACGCATTCGCGCGTTAAATCTGTTCACCCAACAAATTTATGATGTATTGAAATCGTCCAAGTGCGGCAACGGTATATACCCGGCATTCCCGCGTAAACAAAACAGTCCTAGCTCGACCAGCGTCTATGGCGGTCGTTGTTTCTGTAAACCGAAAAAAGTCGCGTCGGCGGACGGCAAGAGGGAAAATATAACGGTCGTGCCACTGCGTCTTGAGATCGCAATGGATAGATTGTGATTCGAAACATTATCGCACGCAAAGAAAACGAACTTGGTGCGACCTGCTAGTTATCAGATCGCGAGAGGTAAAATTGCGCGATAACACAAATATATAGGTATTTAGGTGGCCTTGTTTTTATTGAGAGCACACGCGACACAGTTTTTCGTTGGAAAGCATATAAAAGTTCGTTTTCCACGAGGAAACAATCTCAGTTGAGTGAACGAAGGTACACCTGGTTGGAGCTGCAACGGATTCATTTCGCGAATATATTGACCCACAAAAAATCGAAAATCCTTTAGCGACATTAAACCTCTGAGTAAAAAAATGAAGCGAATAAAAAACAAAATGAAAATTGTGCGAAAGTGACAGAATCAAAGTTTTTGAGTTTTTAAAAGTCATTTGGTTTTACAAGGTGATGTACGGTGTATTATCGTCAAGTACTCAACGCGTAATGTCAGAATAATCGATAAAACGATTCAGGGTCCATCCGTGCGTGCACATCTCAGTAAACAAAGGCTATACATGTTTCCGAGATGTGTGCAACGACTTTGCATTGAAATCTGCACATGCTTATTTTACATGGAGGCAATTTGACAGTTAGGTTAATCGTGCGATTTCACCAGGAAAATATTATTTTATTCGCTACTACAATGGACATCGATTCTGTTTCCTCACAGTCTTTGGAAGCTATGGCAGTTTATATCAATCTTAATATCTGAAATTGCAGCCTGCGGCTTTATTGTTTTGAGAAAGTTTTACCACAGGCATATAACTACGTATTTAGATAGTGACTATTCATATATTTGCACAGACTTGTTTCCATGCCATTTTTTGAAAATAACATATATATACAATTTTCCAGTGCTAGCAATTCAGTGGACACAAATTCTAAATAGAATTTCTGCAGAACTAATCAAGCTAAAAAGTATCGTGACACCTCGGTCATTTATCGGTAAACATTTGATCCTAAAAATCTTTCTGCAATGTTTTCATACCTGAGCTCTATTTCTGCAACTTTCAATCAGAACTAAGTAGTGCGACTTCTTCTTCATACTCAAATGAGTATTGGAAGCGTTTCATAGAAGAGCATTGAACAAAAAAAAAACACAATCTGTTGTACTGAAGAGATACATGGCCACGGTTGGTTAAATCGACGCAGAGGTTTTCGAGGATGACGGTAGCTAGGAGGAGCGAGGAAGCTCGCGAAGCCTGCTTCCCATTGGTCAGTCCACCGCCGAAGGGTCATAGGCCTGTTGCAATGGAGAACGATTCACCAAGTTGGGATCGCAGCAGCAGGGTCACTTCGTCGTCGTGGCTTGGAGAAACTGAAATCGCGGCGACCCGAAAGATTCTTCAGCTCTGGTACGCGATAGAGCGTAATATCTATGGCGAGAGCGAGCCAGAAGTTGGCTCTGAGTTCGCGGAAGAATGTAATCAGTGGAGATCCCAGTTGATTCATCTGAGAGTGGTCGGCAAGGGGGCGAATTCTTTCTTGAACCCAGAGGTAGAGAACAGAGAAGGGAAGAACACTGAGGAAGACAACGAGGAATCCGCTCAAAGATCTGGGACGAATGCGGACCGTGAAACTGAAGAAACTTTAATCGAAGATGTGTATCAGCCCGAGGGATCGGCTGAAGTTTTCGATCAGCTGTTGGAGCGTGTTTGTGAAGAAATTGCAAGGCGGAAAGATCGAAACAAGGACTCCTTAGGCCAGGATCTTGACGAAGTTCTTCGAATAACACCCGCACCCACTTACAGTGGAAGGAAATGGACGAATGCTCGAAAGAAGCGGGAAAATGGTGAAAGCTGTAAAAACAGTGCTATTGGAAATCGCCCAGATGTAGATGGATTATTGAATGAGACAGATCCAGTTTCGCAGCAAGTGGTTACGGGTACTACAGACAACAGTGAGAGTACTGCTCGGGTGGACGAAACAGTGGAAAGGCTTAGGGTCACGAGGAACAAGCTTGGCACAGTTTTCAATGAAAAAATCGTTGTCAGTCCAGTACCCTTCACGGTGTCGACTCGCGAAAGCTTCACCACCCTCCGAACGACCCCTATCAGCTTTAAAACCCAAAACTTCAATGTCTCAGCGTCTGAAGGTGAGTAATCTCTGTGTGTGTAACTATTCCTGAAAAAACCTGAAGGACCTGAAGAAATCGATTGTGAACAACGATTCGTTGGTTTTTCAAGATCTTGTTTGATCTGCACACTAAACGATATTAGGGACATGTGGAAGATCAACATAACCTCACAAGTTTTTGTATATTCGTATTGTAAAATCAACTTAACCTCACAAGCTTTATGTCGAAATGATTTCGTCGAGGTTTCGTAAACGAAAAAATTTGTGAAGTTATGTCGATCTTCTACGCGTCGTTAAGGGAGAAAATACAGAGTACGGCGCTAGAATATCTGCAAATACGAAAAATCTTGTTATTAGACGTGATTAAAACAAACTGTTCTGAAATTTTGGGGCACAGAGGGTTGATCGCTGGTGGAATTCAGATACGCGATTCAAAACGCAATTTCGTGCAAGATGCATGTAAATTAGGAATGGACTAGCGTACTTGTTGCCTAACATACGAATTCGACAGGACTGGGTAGATACATGAATTCGGCGTCAACGATGATTTCGGGGCATAGAATCGTTCCGTCCAGAGTATCGCAGATTCACTCGGCCTGGCAGGTACCTGCGTGTCCAACAGTTTGGCCCAAGAACATAAAACTGGCGCCGATCGATCCTGCCAGACTGCCGAGTAGCAAAAATCGGTAACTAACATTTATCGTAATGAAACTCGCACTTTTATCGATAGTGATTCACTACAGAATATGGCAGAATTCTACTTTGGGCCCTCGAAAAATAGGCTATTTTTATGCATATTTGATGAGATTATGAATAAAGATCTTGCAGACTGCATATACTTTCAACATACAAAAACATCATTTGAATACGACGCCTCGTAGGCGGGTTTGCGCTTCTGTTGAAATTTAAAAAAGTGCCTTCTAGAACAAAAACTATTGAATTTGAAGGTTCAATATATATCTACAGAAAAAAAAGTATCCCTTAAATCGCTATTTTGTTTCTCTCAAATCGCAATTCGTTCTTGCGTAGTTCGTCGATCGACTCGATGGCAGCTCTGCCTCATAGAAATAGGAATTCCCTGAGTCCGATTCTCCGAGCTGCGAAGCCGGCGACATCGGTGCCCATCAATCGGCGAAACAACAGCCTCGACGGTCTTGAAATACAAGGAAAGCAAATCGTTACACGATCCCCGAAGAAAAATCCTCCGAAGACTAGTTGTTGGGAGTGCAGTCCTAGAAATTTAAAAAACGCTCGGAACAAAACTCGAGTGAAACGATAGACAATAAAATGACCGGAGGTAATTAAATTAAATGGATCGTGAAATGTGAAGTAATAATGATTTTTCCTGCAAAACAATTAGCGACGAGTGATAACGATAGATCGAACGAAAATCGAAAACGAGCGTGCGCGTTTCACAAATTGGCTACATCCGTAGAAATATTGTTGTTGAATATTGCATCATTGGACAGCAAAGGAAATCAATTATTTTGAATAGTTCGAATTTCATTTTCACTTCGATCAACCGCTGGAAGAGCTTGAATCCTTTTACGTATTTTTATCAGTTATTTCCTCTGACAATCCACAGAAATATTTTTTGGATAATAATAATAATGGAATACAAAAATTATCGTTGAATTCCAACGATGCAAGCTTCAAGGTCATGTAGAAATGTGTGTGCACCATCTAATAGTATACACATATGTAAAATCAACCCCCTTCTTTTTATCGCGTTCAAGTAAACTTTGGAACGCAACGAAAATCATTTTCTTCCAATTAAAAATACTTTTTTACGATACCTTAAAACCACGAAACTCAAGTAAACGTTGTCAAGGATTCTCGTTTACTTGATATCTGATTATACAAAATATAACTTTGGATAATAGTGAAAATATAAAATGGAAAAAAAAAACAATTCGATGCGTTCCAACGATGCATACTTCAACCCCATTTCTGTCTAGTCAAAATTAGTTTCGGTTTTAAGAACACGTAGAAGATGTACCACGTGGCAGGTGAGAGCGAGCGAGAGATCGAGAGAGAAAGAGAGAAAGAGAATAGGAACTTTTAAATCTCAATTTTTCAAGGAAAACTTTTACTTGTAAAACAAAAGCGTCAACTCGATTTTCCATTGAAAATTCAACCGCTGATGTGAAAAACGGATTTCGAACGTTATCGAGGTTATGTCGGTCTTCCACGTGTCCTTAATCATTCATCGAAGGATTCAATCGAAAAAAATGTATCTTTATTAGCCCGAACATAACCAAACTCTTTTTTCCACGCAAATCGTTTGGTAACTGTACGATTCGATTCGGTTACGATTGGACGATTCAATCGAGCTAAAATTAACTTCGAGTCAAAAAGCAATCGAGTAAAACGGAAACATTTTGTAAATCAAACGGATATAAACCCAGTCAACGAAACGTAAAAATGCTTTGGTTGGTTTCGTCTAGACCGTTCGTGTTTTAGCTGTATTATATATATATTTTTAAAAGTAGCTTAAAAAAATGACAGATTCCTGTCGCAGGCGATTCGCACGAGTGTTATTTGTTGCTAAAGAATCGTTCGCCTGTGTCCACGATATCATATTTTTCAACGATGTACACACATGAGATCTCGTAATTAGGGGGTGTATCTTTGAGACCCTGTCGAATATTGAATAATTGTTACGAGTGCGACAAGAGTCTACCTCGATCCGTGTCAAGTTGGACCATGTATTTTTATATTGCTGTGAATGTACGAGGAAAAAAAAAAATAACAGTCCATATATTGTTCGATGTGTAGTCGAGACTTTCACTCCTTTTTTCTTTTCTCGAGAACAGTCAACTGGTGGTGAGAGATATGACGTTGAAGTTTGTTGGAACGCAACGAAAATAATTATTTTCTTTGGTTATCAATTTTTTGGCATTTCGAAGCCACGAAAATTATGAGAACGGTTTTTACGATTTTTTGTTTAGCAATCTATAAGCTAATATACAAAATATAATTTTTGAAAATAATGAGAGGAATAAGTTTTTCAAAATTTCGTTGCTTTCCAACGATAAATGCTTAAACCCCATGGAGAGACAGGTTTTCTTTTATGGGCCTGAAAATTGCATAATTGGAAAATAACGAAATTTGTTGTCAATTATTTTTGGTTTGTTATTTTTAATTTTATTTTGTGTATTTAAGTCTTAGATCGTTAAATAAAAATCTTATAAAACTGTTTGCGTGATACTTGAAGCGTCAATTTACAAACAAAAATGTTAAGAATTTAAATGAAATGATTTTCGTTGCTTTCCAACTTTGCAAACGCCAACGCTATATTTTCGTTGACAAATAGAATAGAATATGTATCGCGTTACATACGAGTGCGCAACAGATCTTTAAAATATATACACCACGTTGTTTAAGGATTTATCATCCGTTATCGTAAAAAAAAGTATTAATCTCTGAGTCTATGAATTCTACAGGAACTCGATGTTTCATCGAAAACGTAACGGCCAATGAGAAAAACGGATTTCGAAAATTTGTGAGGTTATGTCGATCTACACAGTTTTAATGGTAAGTAGTCGTTTCAGGGACTGTGCGAATGCTTGGCGTGAACGAAGACACAATTTTTAAGAATTCCAACGTACCTGCGAAGTTGGTAAATAAATAATGTAACTTTTTATTTTTCTCGAAAAATATTTATTCATCAATATATATTTTGTCCCCTTCGAAGTAATATTCCTCAGATATAATACACTTGTGCCAGCGTTATTTCCGATCCTCGAAGCACTTCTGATACCGTGACAAATCTTCGTCCTTCCATGGGACTTTTCGGTTTTGGTAGAAGAAAACAGTCGCAGGGGGCCAAGTCCGGTGAATACGATTTCTCAGGCATGATTACTGTGTATTGTTTTTGGCCAAAACAATCACGAAAAAGCAACGATGCGCGAACAGGTGTATTCTCGTTTTCGAAAGTAAACAAATCGTCGAGCGCACCAAAACACGTCTATAACCTTTATATTCGTCAACAACGAGCTTAATATACGAAATAGCTGATAATATCAACGTACGTTGGGAACACGCGTGCCAACATAAAAAATAAATCGAAAATCGATTATACATAGACCACGAAATTTGAAAAGTCAGTTTATTTTTTTTCAACAAACCTGGTATATACCAATTCACCCAGGGAATAACCAGGTGTACACGAGGCTCGGCGTTTACGCGGCGGATTGCATCAAGTCAATCGAGACCATTGGGGTTTCGGAACCGTTCGGACCAAGCGCACGGGTTTATTACACTCGACCAACATCGAGGAACCAAGGTCTACGCTCAAATTGGCAATCGCGGGCATTTATGTACAGCACTGCGCTTATCCGATCGGTGCGGGGATAGTGTTTGTCGTGGTTTACGAGTTGGTATATAAAATCGATACGAGACTTCCAACCGTAATTACATTATCCCCCCAACCGATTTCCGGTATCCTCAAATTCCAGTATTCTTCCGACCTCCCTTCTATCCAGTTTCAGCCACGTCTACCCTCACGTTCCGTTGACCGTGCGACCCTCGCGGTCTCCTTGAAACTCGAGTAAACACCGCTCGCCTGTAATGGAACGTGTGGAACACAGGCGTAACTTTAAAGCTGGATACACCCGTAACGATATATATTTAGTGATTTATCTGCGCAAACTGATTTGTGGAAATCGTTCTGCGCGGACTGAATTGCGCGAACCGATGCGCGCAGATTTTAACTTACGAACCAATAACTCATTTGAGTTTACAAAGTCAACAAAGTAATCTTTAATCGTGGACGACACTCGGAACGTTCGATTTAAGGACATTTATTAAATCGGGATAACCTCGCTAAGTTTGGAAATCCGTTTTTCTCATCGATGTTTGAGTTTTAACGCTCATATTTTATTATTATAAATATTTAATTCTTGAGATATCGCGGTTTCAATATTTCGACCATCTCTCGAACTCACGTGTCACGTGGTACATTTTTTACATGCTTAAAGTCAACAGTTCAAATTCGTTACCTTTCATGACCTTTGGTTCCCCAGTTTCAAGATAGCGTTAACCTGTTTCTTCGCATATTCATTTCAATAAATCGTTGCGAGTAAGATTTTTCGTTTTCGACCCCAAAATAACTTGGTATAGATTTTGCAGGCAGTTTTCGAAAAAAAAGTGAGGACCACTGCGCCAAAGTGTTTTCGATGGCTGCCGGAGGGTCAAAAAGTACTCGAATGTATACGGGAGTGTTTTTTTTTTTTACGTTTAGTCGTCGTAAGCTCTCGACGAAAAAATCCGTGATATTTGTTATCGGCAGAAAAATTTCCATCGAATAACCGAAGAGAAATCCGCGTTCGCGCCGTCGAAAGAAACGATTCGTATGTATTCCTCGTAGTATATACGTATATCGATTCGAATCGATTCCAGCTCGCCGTATAAACCGGTGCACGGATGCGTGCGTTTATTCCTTCGACCAGCACGTTTCAACAATGTCCCAAGGTAAGTATAAGTATCTCATTGAATACATTCGGAAGGGTATTGGAAGCATAACGTATTCGAAGGATCATTGCATATCGAGTCTTCGCTTTCGACTTTCCAAAAGCAATATCACCAATCTGTAAGGCAGGAAGTATTTACGTTTGGTTCGTTCAAAAAACATATCGTAGGCTTGTTCAAAAAATAAGGTGAATCGATTTTTTTTCTAAGCTTTTCGATCTGTTTTTTTTTTATCTCGGTACACGTGTTCCCAAAATATGTTGACATTGGGCCATTTTGCATAAGATACCTGATCCGTGTAAGGCCCAGTGCCTAATAAAGCCCACGTTTTAAATATTCAAAAATACAAACCCAAACGGATCGAGCTCTCATCGTCGAGCGTCTAACTTTGAATGGCCGCAATTGCCATAGCAACCGCCGCGCTGTGGCGAACCCAAACAAATTTGCAGTTGATAGAAGGAAGCGCGTGCGATCGCACGTAGGCGTTTCTTAATTAAGGGAATGACGAACACGTTCCTAGCCACATCGAAATTTTTAAATCCAATTTCGCCCATACTGTTCAACCACTTGGAATGAAATTTATTGTGTGTATGCAAAACTCTTGCTCTAAGAGGAATATGCTCGGCATTTATTAAAATTTTGAAAAAGATTGTGCGGATTGTGGTTACCATGAGAGAAATTGCGAGCTACGATCCACCGTATTGCACTTTCACCAATTTCCCGAGCATAAACCTTTGAAACGGTGAAAAGTACACGTTTCGAGCTTTGTTTCATATATTTTGATGAAGAATTTTTTTTACTTATCACTTGTTCACTGCGCTAATTCGTAATTACCTTAAGCTGCAGTGAAAAATGTCCAAAAAATATTTTAGAAAAGTTTTTTGTATTTTCCCACTCTAATTTTGCACTTTTGGCAAAAACTCGGGCATTTTCGTAATTAGCAGAAAATTTACGATTAAACAGACCCTTGAAAGTGTTTCAAAACGGAAAAATTTTTTTTTCGTCTTCCCCAGCCACTTTTCCGGAATCTCAAAAATCACGATATTTCAAAAGGTCGTAGAGTGAACTCCTTATATGCTACGGAGATTCATTGGGTGTGTTGGGAAAAGGTTTTTGCCTGACTTAAATAATGGCGTTGGATTCGTATCGATATCTCGTAGAGTTT
>JAPYZI010000278.1:0-61102 GCA_030523105.1 Ophioninae sp. A BG-2022a | reverse complement strand
AATCGCTAAAAAAAACGCAAAGGGGTATGTATGGAAAAATTTGCAAAAATCGATGGTCCAACTTTGAAATTCTGCCAAAAATCGAAAAATCATCGCATTTAAATGACTAAAAAAGCATTTTGAAGAGAAAAACATAACGAAGAGATTGAGCAAAAAGTGGAGTGACAAATCCCAAAGGGAAAAAAGTTATCGTTGATTTAGTGAAAAAACTTATTTTCCCCAAAAATCGAAAAAATTTTTTGATTTTTTATATTTTTTTCATAGGTATATTTAGATGTAATTTTATCCCCTGAGTACGAATCTACCATTAATTTTCCCAAAAACCCAAAATTTTCACAAAAAAATCACAAAAAACTGCTAAAAAGGTGCTTTCGGCGGTGTTTTCGACGAAATTACGATTATATTCGAAATATTAATAATAATTCAGGGGTTGATTCGGGAACCATACACGCTTGTATCAATCGACTCAGAATTTCATCCCCAACCCTCAATTTCACGGATGACGTTCCGTCGTGGGACACCCTGTGTGTCTTGTATCAACGGTTTGTAAAAAAAAAGCCGATTACTCAAGCGGCAGCGGCGCTAACTTTGCGGTAGTCCTCCATAACAGCTGGTCGCTCGTAACGCCGCCAGGCGGCAGTTCGGATCGCGGAATATTTGTCTTCAAGCCGCCCATAAGAACCGTCCCTCTACGTACGTCTGACTTCGTTGCCTAGACATTGTACCAAGTCAGAAACCGAATCAAACTCGATCTCGCACTCGATTGGTATTGCACGAGTCTGCGATACCGACTGAGCGTCAAAATTAATACGCATGTTCCCCGAGGTTCCAGCATGTAACGCCACCGTCCAACGAGCAGCAGGCATATTCCTACTTGTCACTCATTCCCGCGTATTGGACTATATTCAAGGGATTCGATCAAGGTTCGAGTCCGAAGCAGGTTGATTTGTGTGATCAGTTGTACTCAAGAGCTGCGAGTGCGTGTTTCGTTGAGTCCATTCGTGTTGGGAGAAAAAAAAACCCCCTGTCAATGTGCAACAACATCGCGTCGTATGAATATCGTAAACACAGAGAGCGATGACGACGATCCGCGTGATAACAACGGAGCGTACTCGATCTCAAGAACGCATATCGCGATCTACATAACCTCATTGATCAAATGAAAAAGTAGAACTCGATTTACGAATGTTTTGAAATCGCAAATAGTGACACACCCTCGAGGCGAAATATCCGCTTCAGCGGGCTCGGAACCGCCGAAGATAAAACACTGACGAAAAATGTTTCGAAGCCGCAGCTGGTTCGGGGGTGGTTTGTGGAAACCGAAAAATCCACACTCTCTGGAACATCTGAAGTGAGCTCACAATTTTTTGATAAAGAGTCCAATTGCGTCACAGATATATTTCCCACTTGATTATTCTTATTCTTCTCACTGTCAGATATTTATACAACGTTTTGTCGAAAAATCACACTGTCTCGGACAACAACAGAGGTTTGCTGGTCGAGATCCTACGCTCGATAGCTGAAATTCTAATCTGGGGTGATCAAAATGACAGCAGCGTCTTTGAGTAAGTCCAGAAAACGTCATTCAAATACCAGCACAAAATTACAATTTCCAATTCACACGCGACATTGGGTGCATTGGCCGTGCAAAGCTACAGGGTCGGTTGCCGACCCTCAGAGAATCATTCAGTCTGGCAGAATAACAAGCATCCTTTACCTATGATTTTGCCATTGATAATGTGCTGCTTTTAAGAATTGCGAAAAAGTTCTACAAGAGACGTTCCAACAGCATCGTTTAAAATACGTTTAGCTTAATCCCCACCTGGTTGACACAACTGAAACGCAGATAAAGCCACCTGTATCGGCAAGGATCTTTTACACGTTCCAATGCGTTTGATTATCGCACTGTACAGATTTGAACAATGAGCATCAGTGGGCGAACCACTGGAAAGGTCCGAGAGGGCGTGGGAAGTAGCAAAGTGGTATTTGCAACACCGAAAAGAAAAACGATGGTAGAAGCAAGATAAGGAGAAACGATGATAAAAAGAAATCTTTCTTTCAGGATTAAAGGGAGGAATGCGTGAGCTAAAGCTCTAAATGAGATCCAAACGTAATTTGTTATTGCGTAACGGTTTCGCTTCCTTTTGCAGTTTTTTTCTGGAGAAAAACATGCTGTCATTTTTCCTGCGGATAATGAAACAAAAGTGTGGTAGCTACGTGTGCGTCCAGCTCCTGCAGACACTGAACATCTTGTTTGAAAATATAAGAAACGAAACGTCGTTGTGTGAGTTTCTCTTTCTTTCTTTTTATTAAGGATTTTTATACGTTGATGTTAATTCTTGTAGTTGCGCTAAAAAATGCTTCATCTAGACTTTAAATACGTTTGTCTTCCCTTCCAGATTACCTCTTGAGCAACAATCACGTGAACAGCATAATAGTGCATAAATTTGACTTCAGCGACGAAGAAGTTATGGCTTACTATATAAGTTTCTTAAAGACGCTAAGCCTGAAGTTGAACGCGCACACCATACACTTCTTCTATAACGAGGTAAACAAGGTACACTCGTCGGTATGGCATATATATATTTATTTTCACGAGCCACTTAATCTTTGGTTGCTGGCTTTGATTGTTCCACCTTTGGGTGAGTTGTTCGATAAAAATATTAACACGTCCGACTCGTAGCATACCAATGACTTTCCTCTCTACACGGAGGCAATAAAATTCTTCAATCATTCTGAGGGAATGGTTCGCATAGCGGTGCGCACTCTGACCCTGAACGTGTACAGAGTCGAGGACGCCTCGATGTTGGCTTTTATCAGAGACCGAACGGCTGCACCTTACTTCAGTAATCTCGTGTGGTTCATCGGAAATCACATTATTGAATTGGACACCTGTGTGAGAAACGATGCCGAGTGAGTACTCAGACTTCTTCCGCTCAGCCAGATTTCCATTATCGGATGATGATTTTTTTCCAAATGGAAATAGGGATTGTAGTATCGACGAAGTCTTGGGATCGACTCATAGCCATTGTCTATTTCAGTCATCAGAGCCAGAATAGATTGTCGGATTTGGTCGCTGAACACTTGGATCATTTGCATTATCTCAACGACATTCTTTGTCTCAACATAAAAGACCTCAACAAAGTACTATCGGAGCACTTGTTGCACAAGCTCTTGGTCCCTCTCTACGTTTACTCTCTGATGAATCCGAAAGCTCTTCCCTATCAAAATCCGGTAGGCACGTTCTTACTTTTTCATGTTCTTCACTCTTGTGAACAATGCCTGATCGTAGATTGAATCTTACGAATCTTGTCTTTCCAGGACGAACGGAAACACGTAAGCGTAGTGGTGTCGTTGTTTCTGTTATCGCAAGTATTCCTCATCGTCTCCCACGGTCCCCTCGTCCACACGTTGGCCGCAGTGATACTAAAATCCGACGAGAACATGATTGAGAACGGTGCGGGCAAGATACTCGAGGAGTACGCCGAGGAGAGATCCGCGAAACCAATCGCTTTCACACCCCCTAAGGAGAGCTTGGAAAAGTCTCTCGAGAGCCTGAGCGAAACGCATTTCGAGACGAACGATCAAATCCAGCGTGAAACGGTTGATCGAACCGCCGAAACGAATTGCGAGCCTGGCACGTCGAGAATTACGGAAAACTCGATCATACGGGAATCTCTGGAACAATCGGATATCGCCATACCTGAAGAAGCCATCGGCAAGGTGGAACATTTGAACGTAACCGACGAGGAAAAAGAACAAAGATTGGCACTCGAAAGCCCACCGCCGATCCAACAAGCGACCCACGCTGTCAAAATACCAACGACTAACAAACCATTTTTGGACACCATTCTGAACTCCCTGCACTGCAAAGAAAACGATTACGCTACGCTGTTCGCTCTGTGTCTGCTGTACGCTTTGGCGAGTAATAAGGTGATTGATTTAACATTTAAAACAAATCGTTATTCAATTTCTTCTCGAATAGCTCTTTCGGGCTTTTCAAATATCGATTGACAATTTTTCTCAAATTCCTGTCGTGATAAACAGACTTATCGTTCCTTCTTTTTTATAGGGCGTTAATCCTGAAACCCTGGATCTCGTTTTGACGCCGTCGAGACAAGATTCCACCAAGAATTGTTATAACGAGTCTCTCGTAGATAGATTGATACATATTATTACCCTCAGCTGTCAAACGAGTGAGTGAAACCGCGTTCTTTTCTATTGTCATTTTGTAGCATTATTATCTACCTCATTCGTCTACTTGTCGTTACAAAATATGACTTTAACTTTTACAGATGCCAAAGTGCGCCTCGTCACTCTCGAAATGACCATAAAGTTACTCGTGCACATCGTTATGTCTGATGGCCATAGTTTGTTGTGCGACTCCCATTTGGCGGCGATCGAAGCTGCCAAAGAACAAAGCACTTCTTTGCTTCGGAATTTCTACAAAGTAAGCATGCCCGAAAATTAGTTATCAAATATGAAGTAAAAACATTCAATCGAATTTACACTTTTTGTTCTTATCAATATTGCTCAGAATAAGAGTAGAAAATTGTTTTTCTTGAAAGCTTAACGATTATACGATAAATGAATTGGAAATTGAATAATTGTTCAACAAAACAAGCCAAATAAAGGATCAACGAATATGCTGGGGGAATCACAACTATGATCATATCCATGTCCATATTTGACTTTACTGTTCATATCCTAGTACAGATAACTTCGCGTAGATAAATCTGAGTAGTCACGAAAGTACACAAAGCCACAAAGACTTCCAGAGATAAAATCATTCTGTATTCTGGTTTACTAACCTCCTTATTTCAGATAAGTGCCTCGGTATAAACTCCCGTGTACTCAGGACGCGGAAGTCGCTCCATTTTCAACATTTGTAGCAAAAGCAAATGACCGCAAGTTGAAAGCGAGTTAGAAGATAAAAACATCAACATTTTATTTTTTCAGAGCGAAGACATATTCTTGGACATGTTCGAAGACGAGTACAACGAAATAAAGAAACGCCCGATCAACGTCGAGTGGCTGATGATGGACAGTAATATATTGTTGCCGCCTACCGGTACGCCAATGACTGGCATTGAATTTGGCAAGAGATTACCTTGCGGCGAGGTATACCAGTGCACCTACGTTCAACAATCGTCCTTCAGATCCCCAACTGCCTCTGATGATTTTGAGGAGTATTCTTTATAAATTTTTGGTATTTTTTCGCATGAACGGTTTCACTGAATCATCAGTTGGGTTGTTATCATATTGTAGCCCTCATTTCCTCAAGAGATGGCGCTCCAGCCCCGTATCTAGCTAAACGATCATCCATCCAAGTGATCTCTACTACGCGCTCTATTAATGGCTCTCATTTGATGCAAAAACAGGTGGAGAGAGCTCGGCGTGCAATACGAGTATTCTTCATGATCAGAGAATTATCATTGACGCTAAACTCAGAGATCGAGACCCAGCTTCCACTGACGAATCCCGATGATTGCGCCAAGGTCAACAACGTGCTCGATTTAAGTAAAAGTTACACGCCATTATTCGCTATTCGCTTTCTTCGATGTCTCGAACGTGTATCCAACTTTGCGCGTTTCGTTCTATCAGCTTTCGACTCGTGAAACATCAAAACCTGCCAGTTATCACGTTTTTGCAGATAACAGTGATCTGATGAACTGTACAGTCGTGTGGAAAGACGGACAAAAGATTCGACGTTTTCTCGTGATAGACGTCATCCAATTGATCCTCGTTGAACCCGACACGAGAAAGTTGGGCTGGGGAGTTGCGAAACTCGTCGGCTTTCTCCAAGACATCGAAGTCGCTGGAGACAAAGACGATTCTCGATGCTTACACCTCACTATCCACAAACCATTGAGCAGCAGCGCCACTAACCGGGTACCCTTGCTCTCCGCCAAATTCATCTTCGACGATCACATACGCTGCATGGCAGCTAAACAAAGGTATGTATATTCGACGAAGACCGAAAAACGATCACGAACTGATCGATTTACAATTTCACTATTTTCGAACCTTCACGAACAGGTTAACGAAAGGAAGAATCAAAGCTAGACAGAAGAAGATGAATCAGATAGCCAGACTCCTCGACATTCCGACAAATGTGCCGAACTGCTCGACACCGCCGAATTACGCGCTGCTCGGACACGAACGTACGTTTTTCCCCTTCTCGTAATTATTTAATTATAATTCAATAATTAATTATTAGTTAATTAATCATTTATTTTATTTCATAATGATTCCCTATATGAATACACTATTTTCAATATTTGATGAAACAAATATATTAAAAATAATAAAAATACAGAAACAAATATTTCCTCTTGAAAAGTATATTCGAAAGATACATCGAATATACATTTGCAGTTTTTTTCGTGAATAATTGTGGATGTGGTAGCGCGAAGACGAAAAAGACCCAGGTTCACAGGATTAAGGTGCCTCAAATACCATCACGGGTTGACGAGTTATATAATTCTGATTCTTTCTTCGTTCAGGTCCAGCAGGCCGCGGTCAGAGGTTAAAGGAGCATCAGAGAGCGATGTTGTTCCCTGTAAATAAAGTGCCAGGATTTGCGACGCAGCTGCGCAGGGAAAGTCCCGGCAGGTCGGGTATCATCGGGTATCCAGTATCGAACAATCAGCGGGGCGAGGCGAGCTCGACGTCGCGAACGCTCGACAACGGATTGAGGTCGAGGGATCAATCGCCAAAAACAACGCCGAGGCCCCGGAGCGAAGAGATCCCGTTGGAGGACATGCACAAACGGAAAACATCACTGACGTCTAACGGCGCGGCAGTGATGATCGCGACACCCGAAAGACCGGAAGTCTTGCCTGCAGCATCCGCGACAACGGTTGAAACGCTACAGGCAATGAAGAAGCGCTCGGAGGAGACTTCCTTCACGTCGACGCGGAGTCAAGAATTGAAGCCACGTAGGAAGGGCCAAGTAGAAACCGTATAGCAAAAATTCGCGACTATCCAGAAACCGTGCGAATGATAAACGCCATTTTCTCTTCGTGCAAAAAAAATGATCGCTCACGGAACGAAATTTTCCTTTTTTTCCATACCGGACGAATAAAGAAGCAAATGCTTGAGATAGTTTTCAGGTTTTGAAAGGAGATGACTAAAAATAACTTTTTAATATTTAAATAGAGGGTACTTTTATTAAACGAACTCCAGGCGATGATCGCCCGTTGAACGCTCCACACGTCAATTGCCCTGAAATAAAACGTTCTCAACGATACGCAACGAGTCTCGCATCGTCGGGTCAAATTTCTTTCTCTGTACATAATAAAAAAAACACGGATTTACTTTATACACATGTACGTTCGTCTTCTTCAGCCGGAATTCTAAAAGCTTTTCGTGACGAAGTCGTTTGAACGGTCGTTCCAAAGAGTTTTCAATTTTTTCATCTGACTGTTTTACTTCGAGCAATCGAAACGACTCGCTTTTTCGCAGCGTCGCGCAGCCGCCCAGTACAAGTAACCTTGAGGACATTTGTAGACGTATCCGTTGATCGTATCGTCGGAATCTGCTACGCACTTGTAGAACAAATTGCTGCACCCGTCCGCGTAAGGATAATGTCCGACTCCCGGACACAAACGGTGCCTCGGTGCTTCAACCTGAAAAACCATGAAAAGACCGATTACGATTTTGGTGTACGAAAAGCATGGAGGATTGGATGCGGATAAAAGCATACCGGTGATAGAGAATGGCGGGCGAGAGTTCGGTACAAGGATGCACCGGCGTAAACTCCGCCGCAAGGATCGGCGAGTTCGTTCGCAGGAAGACACTGCATCTTAGCGTTGTCGAAACAAGTATTTCCGGGACAGTTGAGCACGACGATCTTGTAGTCGTATTCGCTCGAGGATGTGCACTGATAAAACAAATTGCAGTATCGGGGATGACGACGGAAGCCGGTTGGGCATACCAGCGCCACTTGTTCACCGGTCAAATGGCCAATCGGGCAGTGGGTCGAGACGGTGTTTGTCGGACCGTGCGGACATTGCGATGGCTTCTCTGGTTTCGGAAGTGAAACGGGACCCCCGTGCGCCGGTGGCATGTAATTTTGTTCATACGAGTCGTCTCCATAGTCAGGAACTACAGGATTATTCTCGTTTGATTGGCTAACGCCTTCGGTGACTGCCGGATTGTGTTCTCCGGATGAATGGTCTTCCGACTCAACGACCGATTCGTCTTTGTGCACAGGACTCTGTGGACGTTCCTCGTTGCCTGATTCGTTCTCGCTTTCAGGCACATCCGGTTGATGATCTCCTGACTCGTTCTCCTTTTCGGGAACTTCCGAATGGTGGTCGCCTGATTCGTTCTCGTATTCGGGTACTTGTGGATGTTGGTCGACTGGCTCCTTCTCGTGTTCTGAACCTGACGAATCAACGGGCGATTCGTCCCCGTGTGTGGGAACTTCCGATTCTTGGTCAACGGATTCGTTATCACCTGCCGGATTTTCTGTATGCTGATCGCCCGATGCAGTCACGTGTTCACTGTCTTCCTTGTGTTGGTCTTGCCCAGATGCGTCTGAATGTTCGTTGCCTGAATCGTCATTGTGAGCAGACCCTTCGTCCGGATGATGCTCGTCCGGTTCGCTCGCATGTCCAGGTGTCTCCGTATTTTGATCGCCCGATTCACCCTCCGGTGCCGGAGCTTCGCCCGAATAATGGTCACTAGATTCATGTCCAGGCGCTTCTGGTTGCTGGTTATTTGATTCAGCTTCGCCCGGGTGCTGCTCTTCGCCAGATTCCTGGCCTGGCAACGAAGTCGCATTGTGGTCGGCGGATTCGGTTTCCTTTACCGGCTTTTCTTCGCCTGATACGCTTTGCTGATCAGAAGCAGCTTCATTCGATTGATCCGATCCGTTCTCTTGTTCTGGAACTTCCGGTTCCGGATTAACCGGTGCATTCGGATGTTCAGGCACTTCCGGATGATGATCACCCGATGCATTGTTATCTTCAGGTACATCCGGCTTTTGGTCACCCGATGCATTATTGTGTTCAGGTACTTCCGGATGTTGATCACCCGATGCATTATTGTGTTCAGGTACTTCCGGATGTTGATCTTCCGATGCATTATTGGGTTCAGGTACTTCCGGCATTTGATCACCCGATACATTATTGGGTTCGGGCACTTCCGGATGTTGTTCATCCGATGCACTGCCGTCTTCAGGTACTTCCGGCTTTTGATCACCAGATGCGTTATCGTGTTCGGGTACTTCCGGCTTTTGATCAACCGATGCATTATTGTGTTCGGGCACTTCCGAATGATGATCACCTGATGCATTGCCACCTTCAGGTACTTCCGGTTTTTTATCATCCGACGCATTGCCATCTTCAGACACTTCCGGTTTTTGATCATCCGATGCATTGCCATCTTCAGGCACTTCCGGTTTTTGATCACCCGATTCATTCTCATGCGACTCATTTCCTTGTTCGGAGACTTCCGGCTCTTCGGTCACCGGTTCTTTTGCCGGAGCTTGTTCCTCCGGATGTTCCACGCCTGACGAATTATCGGCTGGATGCTCATTCGGCGCATGTTCCGTGGATGCTTCGCTCTGGTCCACGGGCGACTTTTCAGGTTCAGATTCTTGAGAATCTTGGCCGGCAGCGTCTGTTGCAGGAACTTCCGGTTTTACTTCGGCACCGTCCTCATCTCCGAAATCCGGTGGTGGCATAAACGGCAGGTCTGCAGGATTACCGGCCTCATCGGTCTCGGCTGGCGCGTCGTCCGTCTTGCACTCCTCTCGTGACGTCGCCCAAGACACGACGCACCATCTGCGCTTTGATTCCCATACGGTACTCGGGGGACACGAGTAATCGTATTTCTTGAAACTATTTATCCCGCTGACGACGCACAAGTAGAACTTGGTACAGTCCTCAGGATCCTCGAGGAAGCCTTGCTTCTTGCAGGCTATCTGGTCTTTCTTAGAACCTGCTGCAGCCTCTGTCGAGTCCGCTGAGTCTTGATCCTTCACTCGAAGGCTGTAGATACTTCCGGGACGCGAATGCTCACATTCCGGACGACCACTCTTCTTTGGTGGTACACAAGTGTTGTGCACATTCTTGGAGAATACCGTGCCCGGACTGCATATCGTTTTCACCGGGACGTACGAACCCAATCGGTTAGAATAAATACACTTGTAGAAAACCTGACAGTCCTCGAGGTCGTAAACGTATCCACCGCTCGTGCACACAGGACTCTTTTTCTGAACTCCATCAGAATCTGCTTGATGAGATGGGAAATTAATTTCAATATTTTCATTTCATTTCAATAGGCTAGCCCATCATCACAAAAAAGTGCAATCGATCGTATTTCCTTCACAGACTGATAAAGACCATACATTTCTTTATCGGAAGACTCCTTTTTTCGAAACGCGTCTGATAACCGTTTGATACCCGGTTGACTTTGAAATAACCTTCATTTTCTTTTATTTTTGCAAGTATCAAATGAACTTCTATCATTCAATTAATTTTCGTGTTAAAATTCGGTATCAAAAACTTTAAAAAATGCGCTTTTTTACAAAAAGGATTTTTTTTCATTTTTCCTGTTGGTTGTGTAAACGATATTGTGAACATACCTGCAGCCCATGACACGGCGATCATCGCGCTCATTACCCACGTCCAAGTCCACATGATAGCAATTTTTCACTCCTGAAATGAAGTATCGAAAATTAATTTTTGGATTGCGGTATTTCATGGAAGTTCGCAGGATTTGAAAAGGTAAAAACAAGAGAATTCATCGGTGATCGGAAATAAGAAGGATCGGGTTTCACTCACTCTCGTTGCCAATTCCAATTGATCCGTGGATTACCTCCCGTTATCTATATATAAGAACTTGGCCCGCGGATTCGGACGACTGATACGCACGCTTCCTCGTCAAGTGATTTTTATGCCGGATTTGCCCACTCTCGAAATTCTCACCGGTGTTTGCATCCCTTGGATCACACAATATTTACTTGGCAGTTACAACACGTTACACCGCACGCTCAATAACATCTCATGTATAATTCCAAATTTGTACCACGATCGAATGCACGGACGAAGTCGTCGTTTGCATAAACGCAGAACAATTTGTACACGGTCACTGATCATTGCTCATTGGAGAATGGAATTTTCAATTCGAGATACACGTTGACTCGACGGTGGATCCTCCGATAAAAAGAACGACAAAAATCCGTTCTCTGCTTTCGTCTTATCTGCATTCTGCATCTTGCTCGCTATGTGGCGCCCAAATTTTGCCAGGATATTTCGGATACTTCGTTATTTACGAACAAACGGATTCCGTTAATATTAGGGTCGTGACATTTTTTCAAAGAGAGTTTTCATCAAAATCGTTAACCTGATAACTTTTATAATTATTAATTAGTTTTTCTATTCATTCAATTATATCTTTTCATTTTCCTCGCTACATCCTAGAATTCTCGATTTCACGCGTAATGAGCAGAACTAGTATTTTATGCCGTTCAATATATTTGTATTCAGCCCAAAAAGTATTTTTCGACAGTTATCCTAGATTTTAAAAAGGAATTCGAAGAACCTCGTTTGGTCACATTGGAAGGAATGGACTTTGAAAAGAGCCGATTAACGATCACGTAATAGAAATAATTGAGAATTAACAAGGATAATTATATTTCTCCATCGCAAGTACTCCGCGCTATCAAATAGCGCCACGGACCATTTGGTTGCGCCACTCGATCTCGCCAACGATTTTTATTTGCGGATTGACAAATTTCGCACGAGAGATTTCCCTCGTGTACGCAAGACTGCACACTCGTTAACCAGCTGATTACACACACTCGAAATGAAGAGATCGGTGATTCGTACACGCGTGTTTAATTACGATCATCTGAGAAAATACCACAACGAATAAAATAAAAGTTAATTGTTTGATTAACCGATATTCGTTGATCGCCCCATTACGCACAAAGTAAATCGGGTCTTCCTTGGAATTCTTTCACCGTTTACACACATTTCCAGAGATCCCTTGAAACCATGTTTAAAAATCTGCCAAATAAGTACACCGGTCGAAAAGGTCGATTCGTTCGATACACATATATATTTCCTTTTTTATTCGACAGAACGCACGTCAAACGGAGAATAAAATACAATTCGCGGAGCTCTCTCAGTGTACGCGATGATCATCATTTTTTTACGGATCCAGCGTTTCAACGCGAAGCAATTGTAATAGCGAATAGCCAATACGATTGTCGAGCAGAAAGAGCCTAACGAAAATGTAACCAATCTCGGTTTTTATTCTGAAACAGAAATTTTTCATTGCAAAATCTACTCGGAAATTGTCCTCAGCGAATAATCGCACGGCACTAGTTGCGTTATCGTCGAAAGTAGATTTCCAGTTGGCTCGTTCTGAAATGAAAAGAACAAACCTTTGATTGATAGATTATCGTTTGGCAACACTAAAATCGTTGAAACGGACCGATAAAATCCAGATCGGTAAAGATTGCGTAAAGTTAATCCGTGAGAGCCCGCAAGAGACTTCTACGAACATAACTGATTAGGTTTATCTCTGACATCAATTTTCCTAAAGATAATTCGATTTTTTAGTTTTACATGAATGTTTTATTTTCTCGCTCATCCCCGTTATCACTTCGAGCGCGTTTAGTCGAACGAAATGAGTTCAGCCGTATCGGGCTTCGTTGAGTCTTCCGTTTCGGTGCTATCTTTTGGTGGGGGTTGCGGAGCGGCTGGTTGATTAACCGATGGTGCTTGATACTGGATCGATTGCGTCGGTGGTATGTGCGTCATTGGCGGTTGCGCCTGTTGCATCGCTTGCATGCCGCTCGATTGTTGAGGATGATGGGAAACCGCTTGCGCCGAAGAGCTGCCAGCTCCGTTGGAGATGCCCGGCGTTTGCATCGCTAGAGTTGTCTGATTCGGCGGCATGCTCGCATTGTGCTGCTGCATCGGCATACCTTGCGACATGAGAGCGTTTTGCGTCTGCTGCTGCTGCTGCGGTCCAACTTGGCTGACACCCGGAGGTGCTTGGGGAATGGTGATTTGTCCGCTGGGAGCTAATTGCGGGTGGACTCCTTGAGGTGGACCCATATTGGGTCCCGTCGCTTGAGACATTGTTCTTCCTGGTGTTATGTGTACCGGTTGTCCTTGCACCGGTTGCTGACCCATCTGATGGGCGCTTGCTTGTTGTATCTGCGGCAATGGACCACTACCGGTCACTTGGTTCATCTGCTTTGGAAACAAAGGCGAAATTCGTTCTTTTATTCAGAATTTGTCTTATTCGCACACCTGAGACCTTAATTCTTATTTTAAGTTTTTAGACTTCGTATCGGTGCGTTTGCAATTTTTTAAACTGAAACCTAGTGTATCGGGAAAGAATCCACATAATTCTTACTGTCGATTCCCAAGGCAAAGGTACGAGATAAGAAATATCGAAAAATCCACAACCATTTTCATGCCAAGTCAAGCCCGACAAAATGATCGAACTTATGCAACGGCTCGTTCTCCACGAATACTAAAAACTATAAACCCACCATTGCTGGACCCGTAGGCACCGTCATGGAATCACGACTCGGCGCGTTTTGTTCGGGCGAGCCTTGTTCGGGATTAGCGATGGAGCCCATCATGTGAGGGGGCACACCGCTCATCTGCGACATTCCATAGTTTTGCATCTGGTACGGCCCCATGGAAGGTGGCGGACCGTAAACGTAAACACCCTGATTCGTGGGAGACATGGGATTGTAGTTGGAGCCCGGTGGCTGATAATGTGGATGACGAATTGGCGAGTTTTGAGCTGCGGGCCCGATGAAATTCGGTACAGGCTGATAGCTTCCTGGATTTATAGAAGTGCATGCGGCAAACCAAACGTTATCGAGACATTCTCATTAAAATCAAAATCTCATTGGGAAAGCAGTCGGGAACCAACTGACGTACCCATGATGTACTGCTGCTTCTGGTGTTCCTGTCGCATTTGCAATTCTCTCTCCTGTTCTTGAATCTTTTGGAGCGCAAGCTGGCGCGTGTACTGCAAATATTCTTGCTTCTTTTTCCTCATTATATCGAGTTTGTGCGCCATTTGTAGCTGTCGTTGCCTTTCGGCTTCTTCGGCCTCGCGTCTTAGCTTGTCGCGATGTTCCTCGCGAAGCGCGTCCAATGCCGCCCTCGCGTCTTTCATCTGCGCGAGTTTATCCTGCAATCCCTCATAACACACTCTGTTGTCATCGTGCTCTTGTATGTATCGTAGTAATCTGAAACAATAAAATGGACAACGTTACGAGTATCTTAATTTCAATCTTACGGAGTTGAAGCGTCGTAAAAGATGAAAACATATGAAGAAACATACTTTCTTTTTAATTATTCGTATTCCGGTACAAAAAAGCTTACTTTGAATGCATCGCCGTGATATTCATGAAGAGAGCCTGAAAGAAGCTGTCGTTCGCAATCGATCTGCCTCTGGACGAATTGCTCTTCATTCTGTTGACGAATATCTCTACTTGCGATCTCAAATTACTAACGAATTCCTCCATCTCATTATCAACTTCGCCATTCTGCTGCTTCGGCACCATTATTCTCTGTGGCATCGGGCTGCCAATGTTCGGAGCCGAGGGACTCGTCACGTCCGGTCTCGAAGCGTGCTCCTCTATCATCGACTGTCTCTGCTCCCAATACTTGCGATTGAGATACTTGGCGAGTTCTGGATTGTCGGATTCCTCATCGCGTACGCGTGACGGACTAGCGTTCTAGGATAAGACCGCAGAGAAATTATGATCAGTTCGCACGATATTAATTTTTTGTTTACAAAGTAAAAGAGTTTTCGTGGAATTACTGGTGAAACGGTTGGCGAGTGAGTTGCTCTCGCGATGGGTGACGAGCTAGTTTTCACCGCGCTCGTAGCGCGCTTCTTCTCCTTTTCCTTTTGCTCGGCTTCGCTCTGACTCAGTGCGATCGCGAGATGTAGTTCTTCCTCCTCTTGAAGCTCCTCGGCTGTTTTTCGAGGTGGCATCTGTGCAAAAAATGTAAATAAGATATTACAACGGATATTGCTACAAAATAATAAAGGCAATCAAGCTAGACGATTGAAATATATTTTTCTCGTGTTGTGTAATATTAAAAGCGACGCGAGAACTAATATTCCTACGTCTGTCGTGAAAGAAGCCATCTTCGTTAACTGATTTGATTAGCAACGAGAGACGGTATCGTTGTGTGTTACGCGCACACATTCGCAACAACGAGTTGCGCATGAAAACGCGATACCTGCTGTTGTTGTGCCAACGAGCTCTTGACGTACTCAGCGGGTAAATCAGTCTCCTTGGTAGAAGCGGCGCTCGGCTTCTTTACTTGCTCGTAGCAAGCCTCGCAAACCCGAACATCCTTTTCGATACCAAATTTCGGAAGAGTCGCCGTTTTGCTCGAGCACTGCTGACAAAAAGCTTGACCGCAGGCCCGACAGTGATGACGACGTTGCATGAAGGAGAAAGACACTCGGCAGCGATGACACACGTCGCCTTCCGCCCATTCCGGCGCCGTGTCCGCGCTGAACATCGCGTCACTCTCCTTCAGAACCGGAAAAGTGTAACCTTTCTCTTTCATGACCATCACCGTATCCTGGCAAAATACGAGAGAGCGATTAACGGAATTCTATTGATATATACAATATCGCCATAGAGTGTTCTAGAATTATTCATTTACAACACATCGGCCAGATTGATTCTTCAACGAGATAGCGATTCTCACAATGAACAGAATTACAAAAGGATTATCAACTTTTAAATTGCTGATATGGGCCAATTGTACTAGGAATACCAACTATAACATTAGACGCACAAATTTTAGGCAGTGCCTTAAATATTCCAACTTCCAATGACGAAACCTACATTCATTCAAATTCGGGCTATGTATAATTGTAACTTGTCTGAATTAAGCTCAAAACGCTTCTTCCCATGTCTGGTGTACCTCTCAATAAGAAGCAGCAACAATAAGAAGTTCCATCTTTGAAATTCAATGTAGGTAATTAGTCAAAAACTGTGCAGTTCAGAAAAACATGCAATCTTCTCTGTTATCATTACAATATCTCTAAATATGTTTGGAAAACAAGCATCAATAGATTTATTCTCAAAGGATCGGAAAGTCCATAGCAATTTCTTTACTCATGGGCCACTTCCGATAGCCAAACATACCTGTACCACTCTGTATTTGGGACTATTCCGAAACGCGAATGCCCAGGCTTGAATGAGTTCGAGAGTTTTGACCTTGACGGTGTCGTGCGGAGATGTCTTTATGAGGTCCTTCAATTGTTCCATATACTCCTTGGTAGCAATTTCATTATGAATTAAGCTACCGCAGTTTTTAACGCAAGATTCCAAAACCTATGCAGCAACATTGAGACGTTTTAATGAAACATGATGAGATATAGATTATTTGATTACTGGGCACGAAGTAACTTCTTACCAATAGTCCAAAGGACGCTACATGCGGATTGGTATGAACGATTTTCTTCTTTATGGCGGTTAGGGCAGCTTTCGGCCTGTGTGAGAAATGTGGAAAGACAATCAGTGCCGAACAAAGAATGAAATAAAAAGCTCGTAAAATTGCAGTAGATAACGGCTATTGGCGATAGCTGGCGAATAAACGATAACTTTTGGAATGTCTGGAATATTTCGTGTGACTTACTGAACATCGCCCTGCCTTATGAGATCACAGATTTGCAATATCGCCGGCCAATCTGGATCCAGATGCAGATTGCTCGTAGCCTTCTCTGCTCGTGTAACGTAAACAACGAACAATTAGGGCACGGAGTTGATTACAAATGCGCATATATATAGTAATTTCGTACTGGTCTTACGGTCGCGTTTGCGTATCGGAGATTAATCTGTACACTCACCAAGTAGCTTCTCGAATGGCGACATTCGAAACATTCTATTTGCAATTTATTTAGATTTCTAGCAGCCAATTTTCACTATCTTTTCGTTTCGCTTTCCTCACGTTCTCGCGTTTACTTCCGACTTTCGCTGTAAAAAAGAAATTATCACCCACCGCTGAGTCAACTTGACTGACATTTGGCAATTGACGCATAAAACGCGTACGGTAGTTGGCACAAACGAAGAGAAAAATCGGACGGGCGCGAGCGCCGCGATGTGGCGCGGTCACGAACTAAACAAGCGTTTCTGCAATTGTTCTCAAGAGATGGCGCGTCGATTACCGCCAGATATGGAATTCGCGCATTTTTCGTGATACACGAATTTAGTCGGCGTTTTTTTTGTAGCCGTAGCGCTGATGAATGATTACTTTCAATTTCATTGCGAATTTTTTGTTCACTCGTCTTGTACATAATTTACACAAGTGTTCGCCAGCTCGGTTGATATGCCATAGCGCAATGATGCCGCGAACACGTCGGAACATGAAGAACGAAATCCGTGAAGTTTTTTTTATTTTTACATAAAGTTGATAATCTTTCGAAGAGTCGATACAAAAATCAGCTCTCGTTCGTCATAAGAAAAATGGTTTCGTTATTGACAATGTGCGATAATCTCAAAGGGATAATCCGTACAGAGACTGCGTAACGCTATTAATTAAATTTGCCGTGAAATATATTCCATTATTAAGTTCGTCCGCGAATCTACGCGGTCTTAGTCCATCGATTGCGTCCTAAACTTGTCATGACCACAAAGTTCACTCCTTGTTCATTTCATGAGGATTTTTATGTATTAATCGCGAACTACAATAATCCGTCATTCCTTCGCCCCTTCTCTCTGTCGGTTGTCTTACTTTTTTATTCTCCCTCTCCCTCTCTTTCTCTCTCATTCATTGAGCTCACGTCTCCGGACTTTTCACTCATAATCGTTGTGAAAACGATCATCGTGGCCCCAAACTTTAACATTGGTATTTTGCTTCGCCGACCAAACCTCCTGGTCGGTCAGCTTGTCTTTGTGGCCACGCGGGGATTTCTTTTTGTTTTTGTGATCTTTGGCATTTTCGCTTGCACCCACGCCCCGAATAGCCCGCGGAACTGGGGCCGAAGTACCGTCGTTTCGTTCAACTTTTTTCACCTGCTGTTGCATCGCTTTGTTGCGTACTTGCTCTGCAGCCGTTTCCGTGTCTGCTTCGTTCTCGTTTGACGCTGTTTCCTTCGTCAAGAGACGATACAAGTATAATTCCTGATTAAATTCGCGACCTTTAAAAACTGACGATCCGTTTTCCTGAACATAGGTGGGCTCTGCGAAAATGAAAAGCGAACATTGATTTCAGATGGAACGGAACTACAGAAACGTTCTTATAAGGATTGGTAATGATTCATAACGCACCAAGAACCGTTGCATAGAAAGTCTGAAGATCACCACTGAGCGGCTGGTACTGTTGATTCGCTAGGTCGATTATGAACAGCAAAAGAGCTCGGGAGCGAGCACTGACGTTGCGGTTGACCAGAATCTGTCGAGCTTCATTCACGATGTCCGCCAATGTAACTTCATCCGGCGCAATATCGCAGTTGGCTTTTGTAGCTTTTATATCGAGTGCCTCTTTCAAGCGCATACCATACAGATATAACTTCGAAAAGATAAAGGGACAAAGAGGGAGAGCAAACATTTAATATTACAAATGGGCTTCATTGATCTAATGATTCTTCTAATAATTTTACACGATCACGTAGATCTAATTTCTTTGGAGAATTTCGCCTCAACATTTAACATACGTGTATAAGTGGTAATGTATATTTTTAAGCAAATACCTGCACGGCAACGGTTTCCATATCATCCTCGGTCATGTTGTCCAATGATATACTCAAAGAAGTGACCAGAACGGTGCTCATAATCCAACGTACTTTTGATACAGGAACTTTATCAGTGGTGGTTGCTAGCATCCATACAAAATTTGTGAAGTGCGCATGATTCTCCTTGTGTAACTCGTATTTCTCTACATCAACCATCACAGTATAAATTAATCAGTGTCGCATTATCAACAATTGTGTCAATAATAGAAACATCCGTTTCTCAACTTTCTCAGCCTCACAGAATATATACAATTGGTTATCAATATTTCCATTACAGGCTTACACCACCAGTTTCGGTATTACTTTTTTGTTCGGGTTAATGAAGTATCAAAAGCATGGAAACTCACTTTCACTAATTTCTTGTAGCTTCCTCAACAGAGATTTCCAAATATTCTTATGCAACTCGCTGATCGGATTATCTATTTTGAAGACTAGGAATTTGGTATATTTCATACCAAAACATCGATCTTCCAGTGCCAAATTCCAGAACCTATCGCTGTAAATTAATAAAACAACATTCAAACATTGCTCTCGTATGAAGATCCAAATTTAGCATTCTTTTAACATTGCTAAAGCACGACCGAATTGAATGGCTAAATTAGTATTTTCATATTTAAAAGCCAAGAAAATATATTGAAAATTTGCCAAATCCATACAAAGCTTGTTCGAGATCTTGAAAACTCTGTAGGGCCGTGTAAATTTCCAAAATGCCATCGACCAGAGGTTCGTCGTAATCTAGATCGTATATTTTATTGATGATATCGTCGATTTCACAAGTTTTGGGAGACGTAGACTGGCCAGGCCTTCGAAGGACTGTTCCCTGAACCGCAGTTTTGGCCCAGCCTCTTCCTCTCCCGATGGAAGCCATGTCCGTAATCTAGATCACTTTGATCGTTTTGGTCCTGTTGGTTCTTCCTTGTGTAACAAAGAGATCCTGCAAATCGTCGACCATTTATACAAACGTGGGTTGCACGAATCACTTTTCACCCCCGAAAAGGTCGATCGACCAATGACGATTGTCAAATAATTAATCATGCTATCGAAATGAGGTGCGTACTCGAAAACCATTTATCATAAAAGTTGAGGACGTTCACCAATGTTTTGCTGCAATGTGTTGCCAACTCGTCTCTGCGCGTGTGTACTGCGATACCGAGAATCAACAACCGGTGACCGGTGTCAAAGCGAAAGGTCAATACGTGACAATAAATTTAGAAAATATCACAGAACTTCAAACTACTCTGATGAATTGCTTTCAAGCTTTTCTGTACCACACTTTCGTTACATTTACGGAAGCACCGGCCCCCGACACCGTGTCAATTACGGAGTCGGAATTCCGATGTACCCAAATGCTTCCTTCTTATGTGGTCGTCCGCTACGCGGCGCTAGTATTCCCGCGCTGCTGCTGTGATCGCTGATAACCTCTGCAGCGCGAAAATTCGTTACATTTCGCAGCGTCTCGGGCCCACTGCATTTTTTTTTTTATACTGTTGACGATCATCACTATAAATGTTCAAGTGTACAGCAATAAGTACTTACAAAATGGAGTGAATCCACATCAACCTAGTAAAACTTTATGTTATATAGTGGACTAATTCATATCTAAAAAAATATCGATACTTGCCAACAATTAGGCAAACGCCCGAGATTTCCTTAATGTTAATGAAAAAAAAAGTGGTTGCGATGGAACAAATCGTTATTCGCACCATCGAATAAATAGACGCGTCTTTGAGATTGAAGAAAGATGATTATTCTGTTGTTATTGTATAATTACGTCTGTTCGAATTATTACACAAGTATAATCCGATTTGCGTGAAACAATCGCTCATCGTGTTCGTATATAAAAAAGATGACGTGTAGAAAAACAAGAAATCAGCGACACATGCGCCTTTGTGCGACGCTCATTCCAATAAATAGTCGTAATAAATAGGTCGCCGCAATCAATGGGCAAAATAATTGAGTATTCTTTCTCAGATGCTGCTCTTCCTTTATAATTTTGTGCTACAGCTATACAAAAATAAAATAGAAAAGGTAATACCGGCATGGCAATAATAAAAATAATAATAATTATTAGGTTAATGAGGATAACAAAATATCTACATCGAGATTCGTTGACTTGCAATAGTGGTGGGAACGGACTGCTCTTAGAACAATAATGCCTTTTCTTAATAAATGTATCTCATCGATATTACCACATATTTAAACTTGTGTCTATTTACAACTAGTACGCGGGCAAAAAGTTCTATAAAAAAAGCCTATCGCTACAGACGAAGAATATTTGATTGGAAGTTTCATCACGCGAAAAGACTCTCGTACGCACGAATACGCACATTTTTTTTTCTTATTTCCGACTGCGACTTCTTTCTAGCCCTCGCGCATTGGCAAGATACAGCTTTTGCGATTTATAATAAAAATAAATTTTAATATGTTCTTTGGCAGTGACACCAATCGATATATATTACGTCTTTCGTAATTTTGCGGAACCGGAAAACTTCGAGTTCGTCGTTTTGGAAGGATCGATTGGATATCATTCGTGTACATTTTGGCTTGAAATATTTTTTTTCCCAGTCCGTTCCGAGATCGTACTAACATTCTGTGATTTCGCCCCCCCCCCCCCGCACTTGTTCAATATCTGACTCAACGTCAATGTACTTTACTGCACGTTCGAAATTTCCTGCAGCATTCCAAGGATATGATCGAGTTCCTGACGGAAGTAACAAAGCTGTTTGTTGCTTTTTCCTTTTTCGCCCTTGCAGTCCTTGCACTGCGTTTTGTTCCTCAGTAGATCGCGTACCAGGCTCTGGAGTGTCATCTCTCTAGACTCGTGACGCTGCTGGAGTATTGTGATCTTGTCCTGGAGCAACTGAAGCTGTTCGGTACCCTGGAATAACAGAGGAAATTATTCGGCTCGCAACATTCCGATCTTTTCAAACAAAACTCTCGCTCCAGCAGAACACATTTTTCATTTTTTTACTGTGTTTCTGCGACCATTCGTTCATTCAACTAGCGAAGTCGTTCGCGTACCGGTGTCGATAGATATTTCACTTTTTCGTTCAACATCTTCACTTTGTTCTCGAGATGTTCGCGCTCGACTTTCAAAACGAGGACTTGTTCCTTGTAGTCCCTTAGCTTTTCAATTTGTTGTTTCAAATGCGTTATTACGGCGACCTGAGTGTTGATCTGACCCTGAAACGAATTTTGGGTGCTTACGTCGACTTTCGATACGTAGCAAATATTCAAATGTCAGGTAGATGTTCGCGCGTCACAAACCTGCAATTTCACGACTTTGGAGTCACCGAATTTAAGACTGTATTCTTTGACCAACGAGGCCATTTCGCGCTCGTGTTCCTCTTGGAGCAAATTGAGATCGTGCAATCGCTTGTTCTTCAGCATCATAAAATCCTTGTTTATCTTGTTCAGTTCTTCCTTCAAAATGCCGTTCTCGTTGGTGAGCTTTTTTACGTTGGTGGTCTCGTCGTTCTCGGAATACTGAAGGGGATCGTACAGCTTTGGAACTGAGCCTGAGAGTCTCTGAGTATTGCCGTTCGACAAATGACCGTTTTGACAGTGATTCGAGTTGAGATCGTTCGTCTCGGTTGATCGGGCAGCCTGAAGTCTCTGATCCGAGCACAGCGAAGAGGATCGTCCGTTTCTCTCGTTTTCCCCGCTTTGAGGCTTGGCATTTCGTCGATCGTTGAGCAGCCTCTCACGTTCCTTCTGCAGGCGCCTGTTGGTTTTTTGTAACTCCTGAAACTCTTTGTTGATTTTCGCGAAATGTTTGTCCTTGTTGGCAATCTCCATTTTGAGACCTCTTATAGTAGCGATCAGATGAGTATCCTCTTTGGGGTTTTGCGATTTCGGACCGCTTTTGACGCTCCTGGAGTCTTTCCTATCGTCCTTGTCAAATTGGGTGGACGAAGAACGTTCCCGCTCGTCGCGTTTTGCCGCATCTACGCTCTTGTTATCCACGCTCTTAGCGATTGTTTGCGTAAACGCGTCGTTGAAAACCGTTTTTTGTCTCGTCATTGCGAGTAATTGTTCTTCGAGGTCGATTACTTGGGATGCGTATTTTTCCTTCATTTCACCAAACTTCTTTTGTAGCTCGCACAACTTCTCCTGACTTATTTCTTCTTTGGCCTTTATTTCGCCTTCCAGCGAAGCTACGCGATCCTCCAGCAACTTGACTTTCTCCAAGTGTATCCTTTCGTGATCGGACTTCGCGGTGAGTATCAGCGCCGACACGGAATCCGGATTTTTCCGCTTCAATATTCTCTCCATCTCGCGCACCTGGCGATTAAGATCGAGAATCTTTTTGTTGTCCAGTATAACCTGATCCTTGAGTTTGAGAGTCAATTGCTTCTCTCGTTCGACGTGACTCTTCGCGGTTTGCAATTTTTCCATCAAGCTACTCTCTTTCACGCGCAGCTCGTGTACTTCTTTTTCCAATGGTACAACAGCTCGCTCGAGTTTCTCGTATTCGATTTTAATGTTTTTCAGTTGTTCGCTCTTCGAGCTGAGATCCACTCTGAGATCGTCAGCTTTCTTGCGAGTTTCAAGCTCGGCTGCGGTCATCGCTTGCAAACGAGCGTTTATGAAATCGTCCTTCGTGCGTAATTGCTCTTTGAACATTTCCAATTCTTCCTTTAATAGACTATTCTGTTGCATTAGATCATCGACTTTGAGGGTGGATTCATTATTTTTCTGTCGCAAATCCGTAACTTCGATATTTAATTTTAGCGCGTCTTCGCGCAGATCTTTTATCGTATCGGTTAACTTTTGCGTTTCGCTCGCTTCAATTTTGCTTCGTTGTTTGGTCTTTGAATTTTTCACTTCCTCGTGCAAACGATCCATCTCAGCGACCAATCGTTTGTTCTCCGTCTCGTACGCGTTTATAATGCCTTCCTGCTTCTCCAACTCTTTCTCCAACAGTTGAACTCTTGTGTCGCTTTTGTTCGACGTCACCCTCGAACCGATATCACTGCGTTTTTCGTTCAACGTTAGCTCATCTACCTTCGCCTTCAAAATGATGTTTTGCTTCTTAACGGCGAACAATTCTTCCTCGAAAGACGTTCTCATGCTTTGTATCTGTTGCTTGTACATCTTCGCTTCGGAGTCTATTTGCTCTTTGAGTAAAGCGTTCTTGTGCTTCTCCTCCCGATAAAGCGCTTCCAGATCGCTCTTTGTCAAATTTCGTCGAGAATCACCACCCGCCATATGATATTTTCCTAGATTTTCTGGTTTCATCGCGTTTCCAGCCGGTTTAGGTATCGGATCAAACTTTGTGGTGGAAGGCTTCAGAGATATCTTTGAAGGTGGTTTCGAGGGTGTATTTTGCTTCCCCTGCTGCTTCGAGTATCTTGACACAACCAGAGACTTCGTCGGCTGATTGCAAATTCGCCGGGAGTGTTCGGTCGACCTCACACTTCTCACATCGTCCAAGGACGATCGCAGATTCTGTGGCGGCCTCGAAAGTTGATCGTAACTCCTGGACGAACCGAGTCGAGTGTTCTCAACGTTCGGTCTTTTATCAGGAACCTTTTGTGCTCTTTCGGGACTCTTCGTTATAACAGTCACATTGGAGTCTTCAGAATTAAATCTTGTCGCATCGCGAATGGTCTCTTCGTTCGCCTTCGATCGCGCCGTCGTTTCCTTCGAGCTCAATTTTTCATCCTTTCCTTTGTCCACTGTTTGATCAGCCGGCTTCGATTTAATCTTTTCTTTATCTTCGCTTCTGACATCGGATACGTCTTTGACAACATTTTCGCTAGTTTTTTCAGCAATCAGCTTTGGTATAGCATCGGCGAACAATTCGAGTCTCGGCGTTAAACCAACGTTGTACAATTCGCTTTTTGAAGTCGTCGCACTTTGCGAAGATTCCGCTTTTGATTTATCGCAGGTCTTTTGTTGAATGGCGGTGGATGTTTTTGGATCCACGCTTCCGGAGTTTTGAGGCAATTGCTTGCCAAGGGACGGCATACTGTCGAGATTCACCGAACGATCTCGTCTTTGGGAATACGTTTTTTTCCTGATACTTCTAGAATTAAAGTCCGCACTCGCCGCACTGGAATCCGACTCACCGAATTCGTGAGCATCCTTCTCATCGGCATTTTTATTTCTTATCCGCTCATCCTTCGTTTCTTTGGGAAATTCCTTTTCCAGAATTTCCGTTATTTCCCTTTCTGGATAAACAATATTCACCCCACTTTTGTGTTCGATATCTTCGTTTTGAGAAGAGTGAGACGTACGTTCCACGCCCGCCACTCTCCTATCCTTCATTTCCTGCTCTTTTCGTTCTTGACCTTGCAATATTCGTAAAAAATGAGAAAAGTCTTCTTGACCGAAACTCGAACTTCCGGATATTCCACCCTCGAGTTTTTCCTTTGACCGTTTGAGCAAATCGTCGAAGAAATCCTTGTCGACGTCAGTTATTTCTTTCTGGAGATTTTCCTTGTCCTTGCGAGATTCTTCGGCTGTTCGTGGATCCTCGGATCTCGAGTGACGATCAATCGGATCGTCTAGATCCGAGCTCGACGAGATCTCAACTTTGTCATCGTCCAAACGTTTCTTCCGCGATTCCAGCCCCACCAAAGTTGAGGGTGGCTTCAAGCTATTCTCATTCTCGTGTACAATCTCGCAACCGGGACTGGTTTCTCTCCGATTCTTCTGATTTTTCGGACTTTTGCGAATTTTTTCGGATTCCTTCTGGACTTCTTGCTCGATCAATTGGAATATGTCCCTTTCGAGTCTCAAAGACCGCGAGGTATCTCCCTCGTCATTTGCCTCAGCCAGCATCAGCGTATCCGTTCGTGACGAACTCTTGGAGAGTCCAACGTTCTCGCGCACCAACTTCTCCGCCTCTTCCAGCAATTCTTCCACGGATTTTTCTTCCTCCTCATTCGGATTTTTACTCGTATTATCCCCGGATTTCATACGTTCTTGGGTAGAACTTGGACTCAGGGCACCCGCTATTTTGCTCATCTCTTCCAGAAAACTTCCGATATCCTCGTCCGTCGCATCTGAAATGGTACCATATTCAACCCCATTGAAAATAATCAACACGCAACCCCAGCGACAGATATGAAATTGACCAGAGCTTATACTTGCATGCCTGAATGATACGAGCATAATAAAAACATTGACAACATACTCTCAAAATCCGACGGATATTTATCGAAAGCAGTGGAGGCGAGGATGTCACAGAGGGTATCATCTTTGTTTCGGCTATGGTCTACCGGAGGTTTTTGCTGAGCCTGGGGATTGCATTAATAAATCACAAAAATTAGAACATCAATCTCGTGCTATGTGAAATCTCAAAGGCAATCGATAATTTCATGGTAAACAGAATGAATGAAGCATTCCGATCAACCTTGCAAAGCTCTTCTTTCTCCAAAAATTCTTTCATCGACGATGTAACATCGGTCGTCTGAACATCTCGAGGCTCAGAAGGAACGGCTGTCTTTTTGGTGGTTCCGTTGCGTCCCAAACGGGTATCGGGACGTTTCAACCACCATTTTTTTTCATCGGCATCAACGCCGTTTAGCTCTGCCTTTTCCGCACCTTTCTCAGCCATCTTGGGCTTTGCTCTGAGACGCACAGAATTTTCGCAGAGGCTCAGACTTAAGGACGAACCGGCAGTGTCGTCACTGCTGGACAGTAACTGTGGCAAGGGTACGTTGAATCTCTTGAACTATCAACCGAAAAAAACATTTTGGTTGAACCATAGGATTCGCTACAGTTTGAAGCAAAGTACGTTTAGAAGCGTTTGGAAATTGCAATATCCTTAATTTCAAGGTTAAGGAAATAATACAAGGGTGTAGCACGAATACTGATCGAATTGATTGTTGACTCACGTAACCCGTATCGGCTGCGGCCGGATCTTCCGTCTCCTCGGACATTGTTGTTATCAACACCGCGGGTTTACTGGCGCATCGAGAAAAACGAAAAATGCCATGCAATCATCGTTTCGGCGTCCTCATCTGACAGTCATCCGTTTGTTTGTTTGTACGAGGTGTCTGATATCACTCCCGTGTAGAAAACGCAAATGCTGCGTGCGCGCCGCGTCAAAATGAAACGACCAATCGGAGCTTCGTTTACTCGGGAAAGCGCTTCCGCGCTCACTCTCCATTGGCAGGAACAACCTCGTACGCATGCGCACTATTGCAAGAACCCTAACTACGAGAGATTGAGTTGTTTATCGTTTGCATAAATACCCGCTCGTCACTATCAACACTATCTACGTTCTATTTAGTTTGTCGAGCAGGATTCGACACTACTGGTCGGGACTAGGAGGACGATGTCACTCCAATGTCTCCATTTTGAACGCCAGTTTTTTAGTAATCAAAACGTGTGATGGTGACGACAGGCTCGCGGGATTGACCGTCTCCAGTCGCCACCTAGCGACGAGATGTTACAAGTTAGCCCCGACCCATGGAGAATACAGCCTTTCGCGGTTCAATGCTTCAAATTCCCATTGTTTTAGGCTACATTGAACGTATATTCGGATTCAAAATACAATAAAGCTGCATTGGGGCGATCTGGGCGGTGATTGAAATATAGATAAAGCAGCTGCTTACGAAAAATCATAACAAGCCAAACGGTTAGTAAATTGACAGTTCCATTTTCAATGGTCGTATCTACGTCTTTAAAGGGTTCTTTTACATTCATCGATGAAAGGCACGAAGCTCGTTAAGGCGATGAGAAAAATATTTTCCATCAGCCTCTATCGCTATCTGTCTCATACATATATCACATTCCATTACATTCGTTGACAAAACTTACACGATCAGCTCAACATTAATCGAGTATCGTAAAAATTAGTCTTTCAGTACGTACGCCGCGTGTACGAATGCAGCGACTCTATCGATGACTTATAAGTAAGAAAAGTATGTTTTTATTATCCATTTACACAGGTCCGATAACCAAATAAGGTTCGCTAACAATTCTTGCATGATCAATCCGATTCGGAAAGCTCCGTAAGTAAGTTCAGTCGCCAAAGATATCCAACTCTCAATACAAATATAAAGTTTCGTCTTTTAGATAAAACTCAGTGAAACTTCAATAAAGCAATCAACGAAACCCAACGACGGAATAGAATATACATTGATCGACTATAAATACGCGCACCGCATTGTTTTCTGTTAAGACGTGTTTAACATTAATCACTTAGTGCTAATTAATATCACAGGAATTCATCAACTGCTGGCGATTTTATGAGGAAAAACGCTAGATACGTTCAACATTAATGCACGTGGCCTCTGATATATATATATATATATCTATATATATTTATATATACGTGTGTGTATGTTCGCATATTTGTACGTTCACTTTAAGGCGTCTCATGAATGCAAACGAATGAACATTGTGGTATAGATTTTTCGTTATCTCTCATTACTTAAAACCCATAAATAAATATAACTCCATTATTACGACGTTATATAATTCTTCATTTGCGGTTGGACTAAAATCTAACGTTCGTAGTGCAAGTCGCGATAGTAATCGGACATGAATGGTCGATGAATGATGAATAACGATATTCTTCCAAACGATGCGATTGGGTTTGTTTGGGTTATCACGTGGGTCCTAGGCTTTGCCGTTCATCAGGGTTGATTGCATTTTCGTTAAATATTGGCTTGAAGAAATATTAATGACGTTTATTGTTGTAACACGCGTGGAGTTTGTAGAGTTCTTGGCTGGCGAATCGTTGCTTGCAGGTGACGCAATCCTGATACTTCGCGATCGTTGATGCGTTCAGGCGGGTTTGCTTCGCCCTGATCGCCGTTAAAGTTAGCCGTGGCAAATGTTGCCTGAGCAGTGGTGAGTTTGGTCCATTCGCGATGAAATTGTATTTCTTCGACTTGTCGTTATTAAGGTAACCAGCCGTTTGCGATCGGAGACAGTGAGTGCTGCATTTCCGATATTTCTTCGGTGAATTTCTTCGCTTAGCGCCCGCGGTCGATTTCGAGCCTTTCACGCTCGATCCACGGGCGACCAAAGACTTGACATTTCGCGAATGAGCTTTAACCGAGGATCCGATGATTTCCCGTTTGACGATGTATTCCATACCGCTGCGTTCCACCTCGGAACGCGTCGTCGCGACGCTCTTCTTCGGTGCGCGAAAACTCGTCGAGTTCATTGCGAACGCGGTGTCTTCGAGTTCGATTTTGCACATGAGGATTGACGAGCCAAAGGGACTTTGGACCCTAATCGGTTCAACCATATCCACCGAATCATCCGTGACTTCCTTCTTCAAGTTTTCCTTTTTCACGAGCTCCTCCAACGGACCTTTAATTCTCTTAGCTCTCTTATCATTTTCGCGAGCCCGTGAATTCTTTCGTTTCGATTCTGAATAATCGATCGCCTCGGTGCGCGGTCTCAGATTTCTCTCGGGTTCGTCCGAAGCTTCTATCTTTACTTTGATCCGACCGCTCGTTTTCGGGTCGTCATCGATACCACCGCGTTCAGCGATTCCACGCTTGGTTTTTTTTCTCGGCAGAGTCGCGGCCGCTCGTTTTCTAGGTCTGAGAACGCGAAGCGGCACTTTAGGGGAAGCGTCGACTTCGATTTTCGGCATTAATTCGGGATCAAGGTTTCGCTGCTGGACGCTCAATCTGTCGTGACCCGCGAGTGACCGAATCTCCTGACCCCGTTCGCGCTCGAAGAATTTTTCGTCGCTCAAGGACGGTATTTCGGTTTGGACAGCTGGATTTTTACTACCGAAAATTTCAGTCGCGAATAAATTCCTCCTTATCGCATCCCTGGATGGAAATACGTCCTCGACGCTCTGCCTCGCGTTTTCACGACTCTTCGTTCTCGGACAACTCATCCTCGCGACGTTATCGTTGCCGGCGTAATTTCTCCTACCGCAGTAACAACCGCAGCGTGTACATCGAGCCCCGGAAATTCTTACGAAATTTTCGCTCGCCAAACTACCATAACGCCTGTCGTTCTCGTAAGTCGTCAGATTTTCGCGAGTCAGCACGGCCGCTTCCGTTATCGTTTGGTCCTCGTATTCCAACGGTTCCGTCTTTATTTTCACGTTGTTTATCTGTACCATCGGGATTATTATTTCCTCCCGTTTCTCTGGGCCCTGCATCCACGACAATTGACTCTTCAAATGCCCATCCGTCTTCAAGCAATCCACGTAAAATTTGTGAAACTCCTCGAGTTTGTAGTTGCACGGATGGCACATGTGTTTGGGTAGTAGATCCATTTCGTGCACCTGCAACATTAGAACGTTAAACCTTTTTATCGTTTCGCGAAGCGGGCGCGCGGGTTTATCAAAATGGCCACTTAAAGAAAAACAAATTCAATCGCCTCAATTGTGTTATTTCTCTTTGAGAATCATTGCAAACATCGAGCCCTGAAAAATATATATATCTGTCTCTTCTTTCGTACTCATTCCCGCGGTTTTCTGCTCGATAAAATGGCGACTTACGGTTACCTCAGTCGTTCGTTCGTGCACGCGTAAAATATTGCAATTCCAAAGAATGCACGCTAGTTAAAAATGTCGATTACGCTATCTTTCAATATTGAAAGCTACATTTTCCGAAATTCGGTGATTCGACGCGGTATCTGCAAAATCGCCGCTGGAAAATTGGTTTCGATTTTTCTAACCTCATTTACTACAAAGACCGACTCTAGACTGTTCCATAAGCCTGTACTAAAACGAAAACCGACAAATTACTGGTCGTACACTCGGATATCGAGGGCAGTGTGTATTCCTTTATTTACAGCTTTCTAGAGACAAACGAGGATAAAAATGTTACGATATTTTTTAAAAAAGAAACATTTGTTTTTCATCAGCCGTAGAACCGCGACTTGACTTTTTTGGCGGGAAATTGTTATCCTCATAGCCACCTTCCGGTAGCTGAGCGGATTACGAGCAAGAGGCCGTCAAGAATGGCGTCGTTAATTATTCGTGATGACGTTCGCGCTCGAAGCTGTACTTTCGTTTGTTTCTTTTTAGCGAATTCGGATGTGGAGGAATGAAACTTTTAACGGAAGACCAACGATGTATCGGCGGCGTGACGTATCGTAATTACTGCAGCTGATAATGAATCGCGTGAATGGGCGAGCTACGACCGTGTGACCTACCAATATCGGTAGTACCATGTTTATCTTCTTCACGTGATGCCCACGCTTGCCAAATATGTCGATGGTCATCCCAGCCTGGTTGCCACACAAACGGCACACTCGGCTACGCTCCAGAGTTTCCATTGTGCACTCTGGATGTCTTTTCTTTTTTTTTGCGTTTCTTATAAATATCTACGAGAACAACGATTAAAAAAAGAAGGTATCTCGAATTCGCGATTTTTTTGTTCGTTCTACCGTGAGTCTCGTAAACTACGTGATATAACGAGCACACGGTCTCTACTACACTGCTGTACGTTTGTAGTAGTGCACCTTCCCCCTCCCCAACGCGACCTCTTCCCGGATACAATTCGTCACAAGGTATTTTATACGGTGCACGTTATCAACACACTCGTATAAAATGTATATTTCCGTCGGTTCCGACGAGTGCGTGCGTTTTCTCAGTCGCCTGTTGCCCCTAATTATCACACGCGCCCCTCCTGATGCCTCCACGCACTACTCCTATTCCTTCTTCGCATTCGGCTACTTTCGGTAAACTCTCGGTATTCTCGGATCAAAGTACTAGGGTTTCGGCTCCTCCTCTCCCCCTCCCGCCACTCGTTCACTCCCACCGACGATAGCGTCATGCACACCGATGGAAATATACCAGCTAAAGCCGTTTGATTATTCAGCTATGTATCCACGATAAAGCGTCTAGATTGTTTTACTCTCGGGGGTGTGGCGATGACAACTCGACGAAGGCCAAGTTCGTGTCGAATGAACGGGGAAGCACGCTGTACGTGTAAAAGAAACATGAAAAATACCCAGCTAATATGATCGGGGGATGTAGGACGGAACAGCCGAGAGCAACGTTCACCGTGCTTCGTATTCTCGGCCGTAAAGGACGGGACTAATCTTGCGTGGGGAAACCTACACGCGTTATCCACTCAAGAGTTTGCCGTACGCATGGTGAGCCTTTCTTTTTCACTCTGCTGACAGTCCGGGTAGCGCCGTCTCTCCCGAGCTTCCGCCAATGACGCTAGTGTCGTATCTTTCTCGCCTGTATTCGCCTGGCATTTCCGTATCTTGGACTGTACCGCCGTTCGTGCGCAGGGATCGATCGATAAAAAAGACTAAAGATAAAGAGGATATTGAAATGCGTTTCGCATCGCGCGGTAACGGAAGTCAACGCAATTGGATCGCCACAGACTATTTTCACTTTATCAATTCGAGAAATCGACTGATTACGATAAGTGTGAATGATTCGATGTTGCTGATGTACCGTACGCAATTTTCGAAGATTTTCCCCGAATTTTCTACACACGTGAACTATCGGTATTGCAGTTATCAACGTTGCCGACCGCTTCCACAGTACGCTCCCTCTTTTTTACTCCCGATTCGTTCCACGACCTTCTCCGTGATTTCTAGCCTCTATGATGGAGTGAAGGACATTCCGTGTTCTGTTGTGACGCATTCCTAACCTCGTACTGACGTTTGTTGTCGCTGTCGCGTACTATTTTTTTTCGCGTCGTAATTCATCGTATGTTTATTGAAATGTCGGACGCGGACACCTCGAATGTGAAAACTGCCGCGGAAAAGCACGCGGAGAGAATGAAACGATTGCGAGAACTACACACGAAAAGGGTGGGTTTTTGTCGTTTGCAAAGTGGAAAACACGAGTTCCTCGACTAGTCGCTCTTGGTTTCATAAAGTATTATTTCATATTTTATCGCGGTCTGTTTTTGTTTCTCTTGCAATTAGAACGAAGCGAGGCAACAAAATCATAAAGAAGTCGTTGAAGAAGACAAGAGAAATAAGTTACCAACGAATTGGGAAGCGAGAAAACGCCAGGCCGAGTGGCTCATGACTGATGATGCAGCACGAAAATTAGCTGAGGAACAAGTAAGTTCTTTACAGCTGTGCCCTAATCGATCCGATATTGGACACTACAAATGATCTTGAAACGTATTATGATATCAGGGCCTGGACTACGAACGCCAAAAACTTTTGCACATTGAAGCCAACGAAGCCGAAAGACTGATCAGGAAAAAGAAGAAAAAAAATCCGGATACAGGTTTCGCTGACTTTGAACAAGCAACGACCAGGCAGTACAACAGATTGGTTAAAGGGATCAAGCCCGACATGGAAAAGTATGAGGCGGCACGTGAAAAACTTGGACCCGCATTCTACGGTGATCGAAATACAATATTGCAAGGCTTGCACGAAGACAAGAAAGATTCCATCGATCGCATGGTTGATGACTTAGAAAAACAGTAAGACTATTCAATCCACTAATGGTAAAACTTGAGATTTTCATTCTCAGTTAGTCGTTGATCCTAATCGTTCCACTTGTTTCAGAATTGCCAAACGTGAAAAGTACAGCAGAAGGAGAACCCACAATGATGACGCTGATATCGATTACATCAACGAGAGAAACGCCAAGTTCAATTCGAAACTCGAGCGATTCTACGGGGAATATACTCGCGAGACAAAACTCAATCTGGAACGTGGAACAGCCATTTGAGTTTGTCGTATTTTTTTAAATCAATTTTGGCGCATATATACGAGGCTATGAAGTGTATTGAAGTTACATTGAATGAGCTGTACATTTTAGTTCAAGCCCCATCCAACAGAGTGTCCAAAAATTAGTTCTTTGGCAATACTTTTATGCCAATGTTAGAAGTTGGAACAAAAACCGTTTAAATTTTGATTCATACGAGTGAAACGTGAAAAACCGATTTGATGCAATTTCCTTACAGTTGAAATATATACTTCAAAAAGCAGTTATATCCATCGTTTTGAAATAAGGCGCTTCAAGGAAAATACATTTTGCGTAAATAATACAAGAGAACTTACCTACATTTGAAGTCAAAACTATTAAGAATTTTGATTCGCAATTTGAACACAACATTCTTCGAACGTCGAAGGATGGAAAATATTGAGAAATCGAGATTTGCATTTTTCACGAGAGCGCGTCCAAATATACTTGTAATATACATGTTATATCGTGATGCCAATTTCGTGGATGATCCCTTTTTTCGCTTACACCGTTTTCCTATTGAGTTATTTTATTAGATTATTAAATATTTACAGTTTTTTTTTTCAATTTATCGATATCTAGTTTTGCTGGCGTCACACCACCCAACTATGCACCGTTCCTGCGAACAGAGACGAATTTTGTTTAATTAAACGATTCCTAATGAGTCTCATGCACAATAACACTGAAGTTATTTTACTCACTCCTTGGTGAAGTGAAATTATGATGGTGCGTAACGCGTATGTGAATATCCTGCGTCTCGCCTGTGGATAACAATGAAAACTTCGTTATACCCCGGGAGGTAAAAATCCAATTTCTGCACCGAGCATTCATTGAAAAAACGATAAAGTGAAACTTTCAGGTTGTATTTGTTTATTTCACACGTCAATAAATCACAACGCCACAAAATTATTTGGAAGATGATGCTCAAACATTTATTATCGGTAATATTATGCGGACATTGCTCATGCATATGGAAAACAGCTGAAATTTTGAGATAAGATCATGCTATAATTGCTCTATGTACATTGCCTTCTGGCCCCAGTCTGCCGTGACATTTTTGGATATATTCTCGTTGAATCACGAGGCGCCAAAAATCAAGGTTTCCAGTCCTGGAGCGGGTGTCCGAATAATCCAGACATCATAGGCCTTTTCATTAAAGGGCATCGAAAAATGCTGTTCAACCGTTGCCGCTTCAAACATCATTAAGTCTAGAACAATCGCAGCAGCTTCGAGCTTTCTCACTCGAGTCTAAATTTGAACGCTCGACAACCAACCTGCAGCTTTATCGAGGCGGACATTTTTTTTCTTCACTTCAAACTTTGAACAGGTGAACTCAATATTTAAACAACCCAGTTGCTCTTTCCGTCGGAAAACATTGTCCTGATTGAAACTGGAAAAACTTGTATCGAGCTGTCCAACGTAGACTTGAGTTAAGGAACTCAAACTGCGCTTGCAATTTTTTCATACACGATCGTTTTCGTGCATTCGTTTGGAGAAGTAAAAGTCGATGTTGTTTTTTTCGATGCACTCTAATACGCATAAGTATAGTAGGCGCATAAAAACTAGGGATTAATAAATAGTAGAGCCTAATTAATAAAGATGGTTACAACTGGTCGGATTATAAAGTAAACTCACAGGCGATAAAAACGCGGGATCACAGATTTGTAAAACTATGGCGAGAGTCCGATTAACGTTTCGGACATACGAACACACACATCCGCACAAATTCGCATTATTATTCAAGCATTGGTTACCATTTCGTTACTAAGTTTTTCAATAATATTTACAAAACAATTATTACAACGAAAAGAAATAACGAGTCGTGCATTATCGACAAAAACTGGAACTTTTCAAGCAATTTAGGCTGTTGACCGTTTTTCTATCCCCCCCGACAGACTGATTATCGCATCGTTGATGCGGTTGTTTTTGGTGTTAGGGATCCGAAGGAACATGAAAGCGAAGATCAACAAAAATCGATCGATTTACGAGCGGAGATTCGAGGATCGCCCGTACCTGTGTCGCGAACGAGCAACCGCGGCATGTCGCACTGCTCGCACTTGTCCATCAGCGGATGATTGTCGAAAGTGCACATTCGACATACCCACGATGGACCTTCGCATTCCTCCCAATTCTCGTTGCTTGGTTCCACCCTGCGATTCTCCATGTTGTTATGATGCTGATTACTTCTTGGTGAGGCGGGTGTCCGCCATACCGGTGGCCTACTCGGTAAAGGTGGTGGATCCGGTGGTCTAATTCCCGTAATACCACCCACGTAATTATCGCTTAATGCGTACGGTTGACCCGTGTAAATGCCCTGATAAAATTCCTCGTTCGTTTCACCCAGAGGAACTGCGAGGTAAATTCAAATTAAATACAATTATCCACAGCTGATGATTGGTTTGTGCATTTAAAGTAAACATCTTGGATACACGTAAACTAATATATACAGAGTGGATCAATAACTATCAGTACCTTGAATATCTTTGAAACTATAAAGTTCACAGAAATATTTGCTCAAATAAAATTGCACCGTACGAATGGGACCATACGATAGCGATAATAGTTTTTTCGCAGGTGGAGGCAGTTCCGACATTTGAAGGCCACCTTCATTTTTTAAAATGGATCTTCAATGACCTTCGATACGTTTGTGTTATAGATCGTTGAACTCGTTTTAAGTTGCTCTATCATGATACAGAAAAAAAGATACCGACCCATTTAAGAAAATGGAGTTGATATCCAATGTGATAATCGTTATCGATCCACCCTGTATATATTTCCAGTTGCAATTAATAATACATATATTCCCATGTAGTGTTAATTGAAAATGGAAATATTAATACTCAAGGATATACATATTTATATACAAAAATTTACATATTGAAACGCCCGCACACATGTGTATGGATATAGCGGGTATATTTAAAGTGAAATACCAACCTCTTGGATCAGACCTCTTGTCTACTTCGTCGGCGAGTCTGTCACATTCTAATCGCAGTTGATAAATCTCGCTTACTAATTTTCTCTTGATTTCCTGTAACAATATAATTCCGACGTTTATGTCTCGTTCTCGACACTTCTCAGAATCTCGCGTAAAACTGTGCACATTATCGTGTCTCAATAAACCATGCTCAATGGCACTTGGTGGCAGTCGTCCACATACGCGGACGAGGTGTTAAAAATATGCTCTTGAATCACTCCGATGGTGCTTTTAGAGATTTTGTTTTTCTACTTATTTCCCTTTTTTTCTGGGATCGTATTTTCGCACGCTTACCTCAACGGGCGAGCTGGAATCCAACGGTCTCACAAGTAGCTGCAATTCTCGCTTCATCGCTTCGAGTCTTCCCTTCTCCGCCATGAGCTCCTTCTCCAGTCTTTCCTTCCTCAATAATTGTTCCGCGATTAAAGAGGATTGATGCTTCACCACTTTGGAAAAACAAGGATGGCATAGCTAAGTTTCGAATCTAAAATCTTTGCAATAAGACGACTCAGGATGGGGAAACCTATATTCTATCTTGAAGGATGATACTGGAAGATCGTAGGAGTCAAAACGAAGTGGCAATTCGACGACGTCGAAATAATGTTGTTCCTTCTTCGCGCAGCATCAACCGAGTAGTGTGAATACATAAATTAGACGAAAAAGCCTGAAACGATCTTGTCGTTTAGTACGAGCGGAAAATAATTTGGATGATCCGAGTAGGCATAACGGGGTGCGGGGATAAACGTCTAAACGTAGATGCATTACTGATATTTGCATCCGGTATTTGAGATCGTATCAGGTGGTTAGCACGTCATTATATAGTGGAGACGTACGTATGCATATTGGACAGCAGCGTGTGTAACGCCAGCCATGTCTATATATAGAACGCGAGCGTGGGCCAGGAATGCGTAAATATCGTTTCTCCCAAGTGATGATGATAATAACGTGGGCGTGTTTGCACGGAACTCTGCTCTACAATAGCATACACTCGGGCGTTTTCGAAAATGAAAAAAAAAGTCATCTCCCGTGGTAGTGTTTAAGCCAAGACCAGTTAATCTGGTTCTCGAGAAAAAACTATACGGAGTTATAGAAAAAAAAACTGCTACGAGCATTTTGTGGAGGGTGATGGATTTTGTATCGTTTCTCCAGATATCTCCACGATTGAAAACGAATGGTGAATCATCCGTTACCTTGATTGGAAGGCAAGCAGTCCGAGTCCGCTTTAATCGGGTTTTGCTCTTTCGCCGGTGATGCGGAAGGAGGTGACGAGATCGTTCGAGCGGTCGAAGGGGTCGTTGGTAAGCTAATGGGTTGGACGAGGCTGGCGATGGGTGCTGAAGGGGTCGTTGGGGCACTCATCGTTGTCGTAGGCCTGGGCAATTGGCTTGGAGGGCCAGCTGGGAGACCTAAAGCAAAAAACGTTCTTCAGAATAGGACTAGACGAGGTATACTTTCAGCAGTGAAATTCTTTGAGCCTGTCGAACCTGGTGGTCTCTGTTGGCTGGCTTGATGATGCGGTATAAGGGTATTGGGTCTTGGAAGTCCCATCGGTGGTCTTATTCTCGCCGAAGCAACGCTACCGACGCTACCCGGTCCTATACTGATCTGCAAGCGGCTCTGAAAGCCTCGAGGATCCAAGGAGGATGTGGAGTAGGTGAGACTCGAACCTTGGGATCGTATGTCGATCGGTGGCTGCGGATCGGACGATGGCGGCCTCAGTGTCAGGCTCACCGACGTGTAACTTCTCGTTTGGTCGGCCAATGATTTTTGGAGATTGAGCCCGCAGCTCGGGGACTTGCCGGACTGAGCCAGCCTCGGCTCGACGTAGTGCGGTCGGGGCTCGACCACCAAGTCGCTTCGTTTTGCTGTCCCGATCGTCGGAACTATTCGAAAATCTGGTCAATCCAATCCCCTATTAGCGAGCCTTTGTCGAATAAATTTTCAACGAGGGAACTATTCCAATCGTCTCTTATGGAGTATTGTCTCAAGGTTCAAAAATACCAACCAAATATCGCCACCAACGAATCTCATAAGTGTGCTACATTTGTTTGTATTATCGAATTTTCTTTTTTCGAAAATAAAGTAGACGAATTTATAATTGGCCACTGAACTGTCATTTTGCTTAACCAAGTCTGAAAATATCCAGTCTGATATATCCCAGTTAACATTTATCGATAGAGGGCAGTCCGCTCTTGAAAACTTGAAAACAGTCCTTTTTTTTATGATGATGATATCTGTTCTTGGTTATTCATTATCGATGTAATTTTTAGCTAATGGCTTACCGTGATTACCAGCCGGACTACAGGCAACGTTAACGTTGAGCTCGAATCCCGGTGTTCCGGTGGTCGATTGGTTGCCGCGGTTGCGCGGTCTGTTATTCTCGTGAACGGAATTGGGAATATCGTTGGTAGCTGTTGTCGGGGTTGTTACGGTGGTGGCCTCGACGGCTACCTTTACATTGGGATTTACCGCACCGGCGAAGTCCTCGAAGAAGCCTCTAGGATAAAAAGTGGCCGGTGCGGATGAGGGTGGCGCCGGACTGAGAACGTCCGAGTTTTCCTTACAATCGAAAGGGAATCGAGTACGATCGTGAGGCGAACGCGAGCATCGACGCGATACAAGTGTCCTTCCGATGTCCAATGAGGCCGGTCTCTGCGCTCGAATGCTCTGCTGAACCCCCTGCTGGCGAGGAGTCTTCGTCGTATCCGAGCCGTTCAGACTCGTCGCGCGCTGATAACTTAACGCCCCACGTCCGCTCCCACGCTCGATCACCACTCGACGATCCAATCCTTTTCCCTCCTGTTGCTGACCGATCGGTCGATCCGACTCGGACGGCGGACCGCGCGGAGGAAACGCACCTGGTGATGGACGGGAATCCTGGGTCACGCGTAAACTTCGTGCGCATGTTTCCTTGTCGTGACTATTCTGCAACAGAGATTCAGAGTTCGGGGACGGGGGCGACCGACACCTTCATATGAAAATCGTTGTTCAATATGCGGACCACCTACTCCCCGAAACGCGAAAACCTGGTCGGCTGTATATTCAGAATACGGGGAATCAAAATAGGACTCAACATTTGTTTCAGTGATTTTTTATTTTCGCGTCAACGAACTCATAAAATGGCACTAATTTTTTGAATTTTCCACATATATGCTTTCGTATTCCTTTACTTTGTTTTCTTTAAAGATACATTTTTAAAAAATAGATGTTTAAAGATGAATACATTTTTTTATTGTGAATGTTTTTCAAGCTTAATATGAAAGAAAGGTTTTGAAAAAATTATTGGCGAAAATAAAAATAATCGATTTGAAGTATGCAGCGTCGGAATCCAATGAATATTAAATCTTTTAATTTGTCGATCTTTCTTACCGATTTAGAATATCAATATCACTTAAACATTTTTAAGAAATTCACAATTCCGATAAAAAAAAGCGAGTCGGATAATGATTGAAGCAAAGAAATAAGAAATGAAGAAAATCGATGGATTCTGAATCATGCAAAATTCGAATTCATAAAAAATCGACTGGAAATCGATTTTACCATGGTCTATTAATTGTTCATAAAATTTTGAAAGACATTTCCAAAAACTTCGATATCTTTGAATAAAAATGAAAAATGGACGTTGTGTCTCCTTAAAATAAAGGATATCACTGAAGTTAATACTGACTTAGCTCTATGGATGTTTCGAATGTTTTTCATAGTTTGTTTGAAGCCAGCGGCGAAAAACTAGATTCCTCGGGGACTAACGACCGAATTGTTTCTAGCATTTGATTGGCGCCGTATTCTGGATATGGCACTCGAAAAAAAACGAGCATCACAAACGTGCGATTAGATCTTCCATTTATTCAAACATCTCGGGGATGTTACTGCGTCGTGCAAACGCCGAGGCGCAAAGAACTTTTTTAGTGCCACTGACAAAAAACATTGAAGGTTAAGAGAGCCCGAGTTCCGAAGCCCGAAAGTGAGCGGTAAGGAAAAACATCAAAGGTTAAGCTTAGGCGAGGGAACATATGATTTTTGTTGATCTTTGTTGGTTCAACGGGATTGATGTCGAAGATCATATCATTGGAATACGATACGAAAATCGCACTTTCCGGTTGCGGTTTCGATCAAAGCGAAACCTATCCAGATATGCGAAAAAGAAACATGTGATAAAAACGAAAACGCAGCCGTGATAGTAGCGAACGCATGATCAGTGTTTGGCTGCAGGGACCTTCCATCTCGATCAGCGCTGGCCCAAGCCAATACTCGGATGGATGACGGCTCAGCCATGCACCGTCTCGTGCGCCGCCTACCGGACGGACGGCGGTTTAACTAAGTTTCCATTGGTGACGTCACCCAAACTCAGCAAACAAAAAATGGCCATGTTTTCCACAGGTTCCCAGTGCCCTCGTGAGATACGGCAATAAATCGAGTCACTGTTAAAAAAACTCTTTCTGAAGGACTGGAAATAATAAGGTGTTGTCACGTCTGAATGCGCACACAAAATTAGTTGAAAAATAATTTTTTTAATGAAGTAAAATTGAAAACAAAACATCGAAACTTTCGTAACATTCCAATGATGCGAACGAGAGGGATGCAGAGAAAAAACACACACGGAGGTACGACCGGGCTACCTGGGCAATGCACTGGGACACGATGTGGTCGGGGAGCGCAGGAAACTGTTGCTTCAGTTCGTGGAACAGCTGCATGATGGTGATGTTAGAGCAGTAGCACTCCCCCATCGTGGGCCCCCATCCTCCTGGCAGAGTCGCTACCTGCTTTACCGCCAGTTGGAAATTTATCATTCGTTATATTACTGTATAGACTATTACGTTCGCTATTAGCCTCTAACGTCTCTTTCAACAAACGCTTTGTGGTCTTTTTCCTAACCCTCCCCTGCGGGCGATTTTTCGTTTGTCTTCTCAAACTTTCCACGAAATGGTCGACTGCTGTTAGTGCGGAGATTTCTGTATTTGATTTGGTGGGTGACTGGTGGATGATCTCCCCGCGTGTTTTGAGCAGTTTCTCTGGGCCCTCGTGCAAACGTGATAGCAATGAAAACTGTACAAGTACGTTTTGTTCTTGCAAATTTTCTTAAGCACTGATGATTTGTAGAAGTTTTGAAATATTTTCTGCTGCAAAAGATTTTAACTGATTTGTTCCAAGTATTTCCGTTACTCGATGGTGAGCATTCGTGCATTCAGCACGAGGAATATTCCAAAATTGTTTTGAAGTGTAATTCATATATTCCTAATCCGGCACGGACTAACTTCCCTTTTTACCCAGGAGCTTCTGTTTTCCTGTATCCAGCTACATCAATAAACTAATCGAACGGAATGTGAAAGATCCGGTAGAAATGCACGTGTACGGTTTTCAGATTATAGTATGAAATCAGTGGACAGTTCGTCTCGGATATGTACGATTGTCAATAGTGAAGATGACTGAACCACTTATTAGTATAAAACGTAATGTTTTATTATTAACTTATTATTAGTAATAAAGCATCACGTTTTGTATTATGCGATGCGCGTGCATTTTCTTTCAATGCCTTATCCGAGTTACTTCGTAAGTTTTGCCGTGCACGCTCTTGCCAAACGGACCGTATATCAACTACATGGATTGATACCAACTTTTCGCGCAGAAAATTGTGCAAACGTCGACAAAACAGGTGATAATCTTCAAAGCTATTCTATCTCCCACTAACTCCGTTCTTCGTTAATGACGGGGAGCGGGAGCAGCGCTCTGTTTCAACCTAACGGACGCATCAAAACTTAGCCGGACCTCGAATCGATCGATGGTAAAAAAAAAATGTCGCAAACAGCCATGGAAGATGCTTGGCAAAGCAAGACTCACGTGGTATCGCGTTTGCCCTTTCAGTATACGTGTATCACGCAAATAAAGCTGGAACGTCAACGTTTAACGACATTATTAAATGTAAGCGCGCGAAGCGGGTGAAGCGTCAATAGATCTTTGTAGGATGCATATAGACGGGTATAAACACGCGAGGGATGCGGAAGAGAGCGAGCCGCGAGGAGGGCCGAAAAACGTCGTCGCGACGCGTACGTCGAAGCGCGGCGGCGGTGGCGGCGGTAGCAGCAGCAGGTGGCTTCGTGCGGTTTATAATTGTGCATGTGTTAGTGTTGGCAACGAGAGAAGCGAGAGATACACCCGCAACGGTGGACACCTGTGCCACACACGTGTCGCTAACCTATAACGAGAGTGAGAGAGAAAGAGAGAAAGGAAGCGAGGGCGACAGTGCTGCCCGAGTAGTTCGTTAGGGTGAGTGCTCCGTCCACTAGCGTTGAACTTTTCCCTCGATTCCAATAGACTTTTCAACGTCCGTTTCGGATTCGGAGCGTCAAACCGGAAGTAGTATATCTTTTGAGTCGTCCGAATTAAGAATTTCGACCAATCACTGACGCGATCGCTGACCAATTATGCGAGCGAGCACAAAGTTACGCCTGCAGTCACCACCAAATTCCAGCGCTACAAGTCCGCCCCCCACCACCATCGACAGCAGCGCCGAAGTACGCGGTATCGCCAACTTTGACAAATTGACAATAAGTGCTCGGAGAGTTGGCCAGAACCGCGAAAATCGCTGCCCAAGTATATGTCACGCACGATGTTGAACTATCATCGTTACGCTGTCACGCGACTATATTTTACATATTAAAGTCAAATGTGTTGTGTTTGTTTGTATCGGTTTCTTTTCGTGCGATTAGCCCGTACGGACACGCTTTTCATCGGGGACACATTCCTTCTCTCTCCCCCCCTCTCTCTCTGTCTCTTTCTCTTGACGCGTAGGGAAAAGATGCCGAGTGGAATCGGCATTTGGCAAATCGCCATATTAAACTTCTGTTACCAGCCACTGATACCGCATTAATGCGAGCCGCGAAGCACCGAAGGAAGTCGCTTTTTTTCCTCTTATGCCGCGTCCCCCAATTCCCCGGTCCTCAATCACGAGACATGTCCATTCGCGTATTCGTTAACACCTGCTCCCTATTGCGACAGCCATCTTGATTTTATTCTTGCACTTTCGGAAACTCGCGAATTTCGGCTTTCGTTCTTTTTGGAAGTATCGAACAGGTCGAGAGTTGCCCCGTCATCTTTCACGGTGCAAGGGTCATCTTGTCGAAAGACGTGATCGAGTCTTGATGCCAAAAAAAAAAAAAATTCGACTTCGAACGACGATGACGATCACGCTGCGACACTTTATACCGCAAGATGGTCTCTATCCGTATTTTTTTAAACTTTGAATCGATATTATAAATATATATAGGTTGGAAATGTATGCTTTTAGGATTTTAAGTAAAAACTCGTCTTCTTCGAAAAAATAAAATGTATTTTTGCTAGTAGTCGCATATGAAAAATTCAGCATTCCAAAAAACAACGAAAATTCTGAATACAGCATAAAAGTAGTTGAATTTTGAATCCGAAACACGGCTGCCAAATATGTTTTTTTCGTACTCCGTGATGAGGAAGAAATTACATTGTTTACATTGTTGGAATGCAACAATACCATGATTATTTTTTCATATCTTCTCTATTATCACTATCCTAGAAAATTTTTTGTAAATGGAAGTCTTAAATTTGTAAAACTAATAAAAAATTAAGTGCTTAGATAAGGATTAGCTGTGGCTGAATTCCAAGGACGCTAAACATCATACAAAAAACGATAAGCATTACACAGTTTTCATATGGACAAATGGAATTTAGTTCTGTTTCAGAAACGAAAAAAAGCTTTTCTAGATCATGGCGGGACGTCCATCATGACGCTGAATTTTGCATCAGTGCACTTCGAAGATTTTTTTTCATTTAATTTTCTATTCTATTCTAATTCCACTGCAAAGAGTTATGAGCGGCGTTTTGTACTAGAAATGTAATTGTCTCTATTCTGCAAAATGTAATCTCGTTGTTTTCTGAGAAAGCCCAATTTTCTCTGGCAAATAATGTCATATTTATCGTGATAGCAAAATCGCAGCGGCGGAGCCTTGAAAAACACATGGCCACGTAAATAAACATCACCCTGTATATCGTTGATGCACAGCGAGAATTCAGGACGAAAAAGCGATACGCATAAAGCGATTGGCCACGCTTGACGTTCGCAAAATCTCGCTAGTTACGATATATACAAGTGGTAGGTATAGCGATTTCGTTACTTCTAAGATTCACCGTCCCGCGAGCTCTGCCAGTTCACTTTTCCGTTTGGACGCGCGCGCGTTCGTTGGCGACATTCCTACGTCATTTGGCTCTGTATTTTTATGGAGGCCCGAGGTATATCCGGACAAACGAGGCATTGTCCAAACGAGGGAACAATGCGAAGAAAAGTAGCGAGGTTACACACGCGTATCGCGAGATCGGCGACCATCCGACAGGCAACCGGAGAGAGGGCGCGACCGTTGCGAATAATTTGAAATATATAGCGGATCGTTTGTCATTTATTATTGCGCTCGCGCGCGGTTACCAGAGTAAAATTGGAGTTCACCCAAATCTAATAACTTTTGGATTATGATGATCACCCGGAATCCTCCTGTCATACGCGTCCCAACAGCGTTAATGGGATCGCGTTCGTCCCCGGTGGTAACTTTTAATAACTCTCAATTTTAAGACTATTCGATTTCGGCCAAGTTCCGCAACGAGGTTAGGTATCACCCAGCGATAGCGGAAATAGCGACCGAGAATAAAGACACTCGCGATACCGTCGAGATTCTCCGGTTCGCAGCTCTTAAACTTCGGGGGTGGACGCCCTATTGAAAACGTACTTGCATTCATAACCTCAAATCTTATCCGCGAAATAAAAATCATCGAGAGAGTTTCTGGTGAACGGGGCAACTTCGAAAGCCGCGCGCAGCCTCGGCGAGACCCGACGACGCAGCTGACTGAGGAATTTGTTTTCGTCCACGCGGCCGGAGGCACCGTCAGAAACGCGAGAAAAAGGAAAAGCTCGAATTCTCGCGGGCTCCCGCAGATATTCGTGTCACACAAAAATATTTCGTGCGAGGAGAAAAAAGAAAAAGCGAAGAAATCTCGAGCACATTCGTACGAAAAAAATATTCCGTTATTTTTTCTGCGATTTTCGAAATAGAAAAAATCCGAAGTGAGAATATCTTCGAAAAAAAACCTCGTTTATAAATTCATTCCACATTCCTGATGCTTACGAAAACTCATCGCCCATCGTATTTATACCGGGGCACAGGGAAACTGCATAAAACTTGTGTCAAATTTTACACGTTCCATTACCCTCCGATTCCACTACCCCGCGCTCGTTTCTAAACGCGTAATCGAACGCACGACCCAGCGATCATCCATCCAAGTACCGACCTCGTAAAGGCTTTCCGAGCAGAAATCGCGGAAGCCGCACTTTCCGCTCAGCCGCCGGCTTCCTTAGTGTCAGCTGTCCACGTATATACGCTGATTCCCCGACAATCGGTACGCACCAATGACAAGGGATTCCATGCCTAATGTCGCATTCCTGCTCCCCCCTCCCCCTTTTCTTATTGCCCAGGTGTATTTTCGTTTCTCACTTATAACATGGCCGCCAGCGATAAAAGTCAGCGTGCGAATGGGTAAGGCATTTGAAAGTGCTTTGTTCGATCGAGTTTCAATTTCGTACTACCCCAATACCTGATTACCTTGATATTCCCCTCGAATTTTGTATTCGTTAAAAAAAAATATTTAAAAAAAGAATCGTACGTGATTCGCTGTCCCTCGTAATGTATTGCGGTACGAGGGAAAAAACTTACCGGACGGCAACCATCGATACACGTCCAGAGGCAAATAGGCCCATAGATGATTTTGGAGAACGGAAAAGAATGGAAGAAGCAAAAACCGACAGAAAGATATTCGCGTAATTAGAGTCGCGTGCAACACGTTATCACTTTTCGTTTCGATCACAATAAATCGCTCGTTCGCCAACGATATATCATTTTTCTCTGTACAAATGTTTCATATACAGATTTATGCATACATAAATTTGACTGTGAATGTCCTCGGTGATAAATGCGCGCGCGCGCGACAGTTCGCGGTCCTTCGTGTAAAATTCGCAAGGATCCAATTTCGAATGAACGCGATGGTACAGTTACATCACAAATTTCGTAAATCGCGACCGAATGTACATATATACATATGCGTAAGTGTATGCGTGCGTGTTGTTTTTTTTATTCTCTTTTCCGTTGCTCTCTGTATGTATGTGACTGTACAGATTTTTTTTTGCTCTGCCACGGAGGGCGACCACTCGGACGCGTCTCTCCTTCGTGTCTTGGACTATTATATCCAAAATAACGAGGAACGCAGCGACCGTCCGTCGGGGACCACTGATCAGCTGTGCACTGAGTTCTCGCACGTCTATCGCCATGTTGACCACACACCGTGGGAATCAAGCGCGCGTCGAACGTTTCGGCAAGACCTCGCGAAATATACCGGAAAAACGAGTAACGACGAGGTAGCAATTTTTCGGGGAGTTTTTATCGCTCGTTAGAATTACCGGAGATCGGAATGAAATAATTCGGTGATGACGATGAAAGATTTTCGATTGACTCGCGCAGTGGCAAGATGGCGGACCTCGTCTGAGCGTTGGGAGTCTTCGCGAGACGCGAGATATGGCTTCGGGGGAGGGGGGCACTATTTATGAATGGAAGATCCAACCGTCCTTTTCCTTCTGCCACGAGATAGTTTCTCATCTGTCTCGCTTTCTCGCGTCTGAACGCGCCTCAAACGGGACAAGGGAAAATCTTTTACCATCTCACTATCCTAAATCGCCGTCGCGCTATATTTACACCCAGAACTACCGGATGCTTTTCGTTTGTTCTTTTTCCATCTCTCTCTCTCTCTTTTCCTTTCTCTCTCCTTTTTTGCTGTCACGCTGTCTACCGCTCGCCGCCTTCCTCTTCGTTTACTTTTTGCCTGAATACCCCCGAGCCAATTGCCCGAGTGGATCTATACAACGGCCCATTCACCGCTTTGTTTTCTTGAAAAATTCAAATCTCGATTGAAGCCAGAAAATCCGCTCGGCCTTCGTTACAACCGCGCTCGCGTACACGCGAACGGTAATGACCGTTCGGCAATTAAGTTGTCTTGTACCCTGTACCGATGCACGAGAACGTACAACACTTTACTCGGTAGGCTCGCAAGGAACATCAATGAACGTACGTCACTTGTTTTCCATCGAAGTCATTTTATTTCCCCGCAACGTCATAACGAAACGAAAGATGGAAGTGTACTTCCTATATAGGTATATATTCTTTCACCAATAACCTTTCCGCATATATTAGGTGTAGTCAAAAGAAATCGATGAATTTTCCAATAGATGGCTTTAGTTACCTGTATCTCGCGTTGCACAAGTACGATCGGGTTAAACTAGATGGCGTTAGATTTATGAGATTTCTTACAAACCGTTTGCGACAGTTTTGTGATTGGTTGACACCAGAAAATAATGGATTTCTTTTTACTACACCTGATAAATGTGGGGTGGAATTAAAAATGGATGAAAGATCGGGAAGAAAAATCTTACTGAAATTATCCGATGTTTCTTAAAGGATCTGGGAACGTCCTGAATAAAAGAGGCGATTTGTCAATTGTACAATTTTATTGCCTCGCTCTCCTCCGAAAATGATTTTGCAGCACAGTTTATAAAATTGGACGATCGACGACGATTTTTGTAACGGTTCGGATCGTCAACTGCGTTCCAGTGAATCGGCACGTTGCATTTTGTCCCTATGTTTGCATTTTATAAAAAATTATCCTTCCTGAAAGGATATAAATCGTAGCTCAAAATCCATTCGCCTGATTCACTTCGGGACCAGACAGAGCACATCTTTATAAACGTTCTACCCTATCAATGAATACTTTCTTCAAAAACTTCGTCCACTCGTTGATAATAAATTATAAAAGTTTATCATCATAGAAAAACGAACTTTTCACGGCAGCCCGTTGTTTCCACAATAATCAACATTATTTCGTATTCCGTCGTACCAAAATTTCGTCGTTACACGAAAAATGCATTTCTCGTTGTTCACTCTCGATTTCCCGAGTTTTTCCACAAGCACAAAAATTCGGACAACGATGATTTCATTGTTTATCAGTCTAACCCAACAGAAAAACTCAAACTTGCCAAAATGAAGTATTATGCATAAAGCTCCATTCGCCGTATTAACACAATAATTGAACAAAAAATATTAAAAATCTAATAATCATTGAATTAATTTTTTACGCGGAAAACAATAGTTCCCTTATGATCTTTGAGTCAACAAAATCGCGCATGCTTCGAGAATACACGAGGGGAGAACAAAATGTATTGCAAACACTGGTATATTTGATTTCAGTTTTTTCTTCTTTTTCGCGAGTATAAACGAAAATGTATAATATAATAATAATAATAATAATAATAATAATAAACTCATTAATCAATAATATTAATAATACAGGAATAGCGATCCTCGATACGTTCTCTCTTCATCCTTCGCTCGTACACACATATGATAGATATATGCACGAGTGCATACGTATATACGAATTTTCCATCAAATTGTCTAACCGTTCGCCACACTTGGCTTTCATCGCGTCCAGGCGTCCGGAAGTACTCGCACGGATAATTTTCTTTTATCTTGAAGAAATTAAAGTTCCATATTCCACGCAAATGAAATAGACTTTTCCGGAAGTATGATTGAACAACGACGAGTCAGATGTTAGTCTTCGAATTTGGCACAAAAATATGGGAATCTGAGGGACCAATATCCGGCCCTCGTCGACGACAATTTTCCGTGTCACTTTCCCCCCGCACCTTCTCACAATTACAATTCCCTTTCCAATTCTGATTATCGTTGTTTCCAACACCGTAAAAGCGCTGACTGTACATAACAGAAGAAACGTCGAATCGCGCTAGTCGAATGAAATGGAGCGGGGCAATACTCGACACGAAAAGCCGATTTCCCGACGTGCGAAAACAATTTTTCACTGATAAGTAAAACGAGTCAAGCTCGAACGAGGAAAAACAAAGAAAAGGTCGTTTCTCGTATTTTCGATTCGCAGTAAAAAGAGGTTGACAAGAGAGGAAGCCTTTTTTTTAGTAGCGAGAAGAAAAAGCGGAGAACTCGAGTGCAAACTGCGCGCGAAATATCGTGTTTTACGTTCTTGACAAGGATCGCGCGTTTATCGATCATTTTATCGTTTTATCCAACGGAAGTTCAACGAAGTTTCGATAAGTCGATTTTTTCGGGAGACAAAAAGACGCTTCGAAACAGCAGTGTATTATGGCCAATCGTAAATTAACCCACGATCGATACATCTCTCGCCGATTACTGATTATAAAAATCTACTGTACTAATAAAATTGCACCGCAATTCGCGACTATCTATGCAAAACTATCTGGGTTTTTCGATTATTCATCCAAAAGTCTTCCGTTTCACGAAAACAATACAAACACGTGAAAACTTCCAAGTTGAACTTTCGTCCGACGTATTTACATACGAAAAAAAGAAGAAGAAAATCATTATTCGAAATTTGTCGATGAAACGGCAGATTTTGTCGACTCGGAAGAAAGAAGCTCGCCAATCGCGATAAACGTAGACAAAAAAACGGATTGAGAATGCGAGGAATAAAAAAAAAAGAATAAATCTCGCAAACTCGGGCACTCGTGAAAAGCGTCGCAATAGTTTATTTATTTTTCCTTAGATTTCTTTTTTTTCCTTTATCGTTGCTTCGTCTGTGATAGGTTGTTGTTTTCATTTAATATTTTAAGCGTATCACTCGCGTGTATGTATGTATTTGTGTGTACGTGTTTACATGTGTGTCACTGTATTCGTTGAATGTCCGTAGACACGCGATATAAAAAGCTTCCTTCGCGAAAAAGAAAGAGGAAATTGCGTGTTTCGCGTCACACATTTAAGCTGTATTACAAAGATTCGTCGTCGGTAAGCGAATTTTTATTGGATTCGCTTGTCTCCTCACTTTCGTTCGTACAATTCATCCTCCTCCCTCTTTCTCTCTCTCTTCCGTGCTTCTTTCGATTGTCTGCACGAGGTCAAGCATCCTATTCGTTTTTTATTCCTTGTTTTTTCTGGTTTCCTTTGATAAAACGAGGCGGAGACGGAAGAGCGACGTTATTCGAAGGTCACGGAGCGTCGAGAAAGGTCCAGCCTATTAGTCATCGTTCACTTCGATCGGGATGCTAGTCGTGAAGGTCGGCGTCTCCAACTCCTCGTGCTTCTTCATCTTCATGCTCTGCGAACAAGACGAGAAAATCGTTTGATCGAATCGCGCAAATGGACAGCCGTTAAAAAAAAGTATTTTTGTCCGCATGCACTTCCGGTTGACTTTAATTAACTTTTCGTTAATTAAAAGAAGCTAGCTAATATCTATTAGGATAGTTATCGATTTTCACGCTTGAGTTTCATTCTACAATTGCGTTTTGCGTGGTACGAGCACGTGCTCAATCGTCGGACGTTTGGAACTGGAGTTTCGCTTTACGAGCTACGAAAGAATGCCAAGAAGCGCGGCGGCTATGAAAAACCCACGCAAGGTTACCGGCGACTTAGTCTAAACGAATAAATCCAAAGTCGACAGTTGCGACATGGTTTCTCAGGGAATAGGTCTTACGACCGTGCTTTCGTTCGAGTCCATTTCTCTCTCGCAATAAGATGCATGAAAACGTTCAGCGAGTTGTCAATATTTCAAAAAACTGGAGAATCGAAAATCTTTTTGATGTTTTCCGTAGGTATTCGTCACTCCGTGTAGTTTTATTTTTATTTGCTCTACGCGTTTGTTTTATCATTCCTGAGCTTTCTCTTTATTAGGCGGAGTAAAAAGAAATCCATTATTTTCTGGAGCCAACGAATCGCAAAATCGTCGAAAAAGTTTGTTCGGTACGAAATTTCATTTTTCTAACGCCATCTAGTGTAACTCGAACGTACTTATACAAAGCCATCTATTGGATTTCTTTTTACTACACGCAATATTATGACGTTTCTTCTTTAATTTATCCATTATGAAATTTTTTTTTTCCTGAAGGATATTCATTGCAAAATTGGCAAACTCCCAATAAGTTTTGTACGTTTCCTGTCCAGTACAATGCTCTTCAAATTAGAGCATTACCTGCTGCAGTTTGTAGTGATTGATTATATCCTGATCGGCGGGACAGCTCTGAAGGAATGCATCCAGTCTGTACATATGATGCATGTATCGCCAGAGATTGACCAGGGTCTCCGGTATTTCGAAATCGGCGAAGTATTTTCCCGCGACCCTGATGTGCTGGAGACGCGGCATCAGCTCGCAATCGAAGCAACACATCGTGTCACCGGTCAAAAAACGCGTCCCCTTGCGACCGAGGTGCTCGTCGATCTTGCGAAGATGCGCCATTAACCATGACGACTTTGGATCCTTGTCCTTCTCCTTTGCGTTGAGCAGAAGAAGCTTTAATTTCTGTAATTAAAAAGTTGAAGAAAAAAACACACAACCAAAACGATTTTTTTTTAATTTCACACTGATACGATCCCTTAATTATTGGTAATAATGATTTCATGGAAAAATCGAAGAAGCCTTTTTAAATTTGGTAATGTCCCACTTCTGTATAATTATTGAATTATTTATACTAACACTGAACAAATTCTCCACCAGGGCAGCGACTTCTTTGTCCTGTACGAAGAGATTGTGACCGCCGGGAATGTTCTTCATTATGTGTCTCTCGATTTTCTCGTTTTCGAGAATGGATTCCCCGTTGTCGATCAATATCGGTGGCGGCGTAGCTTGGAAATTCGTGCGAAAGTCTGGCGGCGGTTTTTGCATGTCGACCGTTGTAACTTTGAGCGATATGGTTTTCAGCTCGGCGAGAAGATACAAGTCCATGAAGTACTCCTGACAGAACAGACAAGCGCCCTTCCTTCTGCCGTCTATCGTTGATGCCTGTAAATAATCGCCCTCGTCAGACCAGCCGTAACCCAAACATTTTTCTATTTACTACTAATCAGCTGTGATATAGTTGGAATTTCAGAAAACGCGAGGATTTTTCGCTTGTTTCACTTCGATCCATTTGGATAAATGCCAATACTCAGAACCACCGGATCTGGTGATATTGCCAATCCTATGATTGATAAAAAACTCATTTATCCGAATTTGGTGTATTTTAAATATCAATTCCATATGCAAAAGTCTCGCTAGAGGAATTCTTCCTTTTTCATAGTAGAAATCTCTTTTGACTGATTATGGATATAACCCGGAAATATTGAATCCGGAAATAAAGGAAATTCTTTGTTTTCCCTCGATTTGTCTCTGCCATTATTCGATACGTGGACCGTATAATTGTTGAAGCGCCTTGGCTCGACGTCGGGATTTCGTGCCAATACGCAATTTGCATCGCGTGTACTCGTTTCATTGTGCGATAATTAAGCGATCAATGTGACAAGTGCTAGTTTAATCGAATGAGCTGACCAAATCGTTCGTATTTCGTTACACGTACAAGCCCATTTTTCGCTACGTTTGCCTAGCTGAAGCGTAAAATCGTTTTCATTATCCTTCTTTTTTATCGTCAAGTCCTCTGGTAATTAAAAAGAGCTAATAAACGCGGATAAATAAGAGACAAAAAATCAATTTATTTGTCTCTTATTTATTAAAAGACAAATATTATATTTAATATTAAGAGAGGGTATTTTTAGTTAAGAATATCAAAAAGATATTTCCGTAGTTTTGAAACTCGATCTACGGTGAATATAAAATTTTGGCAGATGAAAACAATTTTCGTTGCATTCCAGTGAGGCAAGCTAGGAAGTTGTCACGTTTTTTTCGCTGACTCGATGATTACATCGAGCGAAATATTAGCTTGTGTACGAAAAGGTACAAATTGTATACGAAAAGACTTAAATTTATTTTATCGTTTCACACTGGTTATTTTTTTTTCTTTCCTTTACTTTACAATCAATTGCTTAAATTTTCATTTCAATGAATCATCGTTTTACCGTTGGAATGCATCGATATTTTTAATCTTTCGTGATTCCAATTATTATTATTATAACTATTTTAAATCACATTTTGCAGGTTTAATCCACAGATCGGTAAACAAGAATTTTGAAGGAATTTTCGAAATCAAAGAATAACAATGATTTGTTACTTTCCAAATTATGCAAGCTTCGACGTCACGCTCGAAACGTCAATCTCCTTTTTCGATATGTTAAAGTTTTAATTGTCGGAATGCGAATTTTTCGTTTTCCTTCTTCGCGTTGCAATTTTCGTACATTCAGGCTACATTTAGGCTAAAGTTACCACCGGAATATTAATCAAGGTCTTTATTACGGATCCATAACCTTGAACTGTGAAAAAACACTATGTATAGTGATAAAAGTACGTAAATAGAAAAAGCAAGAATGTTTGTATTGTTCAAAAGATACAAAGTTCAACACGATACTTGTTTCTTTAGGAATCGGACACGTAGCACGGTTTTCGTATAATTCGTGCGATACATCAGCATCGATGACGTAACGCGTGTAAAAAGATAGTAGTTTCCGAGAGAGGAATCGAGATCTCGAGTTCGTCTCGACATTTCGATGTGCGTTATTTTCGTCTTGAGTTTTACACGAGTGGGGGTACGGTGGACGAGGTGCACAGATATCAAACTGATTATCAGGTTTGCGAGTACGTACGGGAATTGCGCAACTCGACGCGTCGATAAATCCCTTGTAAGGTGGCACTTGCGAACGAGCAATTCTCGTAAGAAATCGCTGTCTTGTGAAGCCCCGGGCGGCTGAAATAATTTCTTCTTTTTTTTCGTACTCGAAGGTTGACCGAGCTCATGAATAAAATCATGAAAAGTCAGTCTTCCGATCGTTGAAATTCCATTTTGACGATTTTTTTAAATTTCAACTTCATTTTTTATTTTAACGATGAAATCTTTAGAATTAAATTCCACCGATTTTATCGACCATTTTTTACGTGGGCTTGAAGCTTGCATCTTTGGAACGTGAAGAATTTTCAATTAGGAAAATTTGTGTCTTCTCTTTAATTAGGATCATAAAAATTGTTTGGGTGAGTTTCGTAGTTTACATCTGTCAAAGATCGAAGGAAAATATTCGAAGTCGAAGAAACATTTTTTTTCGTTGCATTCTAATGATGCAAATTTCACCGTTATCTGGAAAATCAATTTCCGTTAAATAACGAACGTCGTAAGATTCGAGCTTTTGAAATGATCTCAACAATCATTCTCAAAATCGTCTACGAAATGATTATTATTTTAAATAATTATAATAATCTTTATAATTTCATATAATCATTGAATTGTAATTATTCAATTATAATCTTCAATGTAATTATTCTTAATCATTATTCTTTTAATTAGAAAAATAAAAAATCAAACTGTTCGAACCGTATCCGTATCCGTGTCACTGGAGTAACACTGCCGGATCAGGTGGGACCCGAAGAGACGTTAAATCACGAATGAAAATGTCAGATTACTTGCAGATACGTGTATATTTGTGTAAGGACCTTTTGAAGGTATTGGGGCTTGCGTAACATTGGGATTCGGGACGTTGGGTTACTATGAGGACTGTCTTCAAAGTTCATCGTTTAAAAAAAAGTTACGTATCCCTCCTCAACTACCATCACGTTACCATCGAAGCACTATTGAATGTCTTCATTTCTTCATTACGAAATTCTGATAAAAATCCGCAGCACGTCTACGATCGTTCCGAGACACGAACGTTCGATACTCTCTTCCATTATTGGAATGATTGTGAACGTTGAATCAAGCCTCACAGGATTATGCGAGAACGCTAACAAATCAGACTGAAACCGATTCTCGACTTCGACGAAAATCCGAACTGGATTCCATACTGAATAAAATAATTTAATATTTCGTCTTCCCAATTAACAACATTTCATAGTTAATTGAAGAACAATTAAACGAAGATGCAATATACGTTGGAATTTAAAGTTGCAAATTTCAGGATTGTCCTCATCATCGGGTCTTGTCGTGAATCTCGAGCCGTTTGATAATAATGTTAAATGCAACGTGACACGAAAATTGACGGGATGAAACCACGAGGAAAGCGGGCCTTCGGTCACGGTTAAAAGTCCAGAAGAGTGATAATTCAGAGTGAGCGTAACAGGTCGTGTGCTCACAACTGGGATGCGAACCGCCCGCTGTGTAACGGTAAGACTTACATGTTCGTAAAGGGGGAAAAGTATGCCGAACGTATGCCACGGAGCCCCGTGTATACGAGATCAAATCCAAGAGGCGCGCATAAACGTTCTCGTGTGTAAATATACGCGCGCGCGCGCGCATTCCTCAACTTGGATTTGGTCTCGTATGATGGTGGATACGAATGGCACACTTTGCTACGTGTGACGCGACGTGCACACTTACCGCGTACATGAGGGAAAGGTAATTTTGACATTCGACCTCAAGGACGGTACTCGCGGCACGATCTTCAAATTTGCATCGTTGGAAGGCAAAAGAATTTACATTTTTGTTCCACCCTGCTTCCCCCCCTCCCCCACCCCCCGCCGGGCTTTATTCATATTTTGACTGATATACGCGATTAAAATGACTGAAACGTTCGTGAGCGATGCATAGGAGATCTTTGACATTTGAATGCAAATGTGGAACAAAGACGAGGAGAGAAAAGAGCGTTTCGATTGCATTTGGATTTTCAGGACGACGAACTTCAACGTTGTCCTGAGAATCCAAATCATCGATAGATATTGTAAAGAGAGAGAGAGATCAAAATAGTCAAAACAGTATTCTTTTTCGTTCGAATTCAAACTCGACAATTTTTCAATCGTTTTTAAGAATTTTTTTTTTTTTTTCAAATTTTATAATTTACGTTTTAATAAGTTTTTCAAAAATTAATTTTGTTCGCAATCGTTTTTTATAACTGCATCCAGCCGATAGAATAAGTAAAGATAAATATCTACTAAAGATAATTAAAGTAAAGATTTTGAATATCTTCAGTCAATCTATATATCTTCACTTATTCTCATTATAAAATGATTTATTCTAGCTGCCAAAAAAAGGCTTTGAAAAAAAATATAAAAATAAATAGACTAAATCGTAAAACCAAATGTAAAAATAAAATATTTGGAATGCAACGAAAATACGTTCCTCCCAATCGTCCAATGTTTTTCAAAAATCCGTTTCATTCGCGAATATAAAATTTGTACACGTTCAAAAATAAAGAAATAATACATACAAAAAAAAAAAAAAAGTTAAATCAAAACGCATTCTTTTGAGCTGCTCGAAAATTCTTCGCTTCGTAATAAGACGACAAAATCGGAAAAACGTGTTTACTACGCTGTTACAGCGACTTATCAATTGAAATTTGCCTAAAAGTCTTTGAACACTGATAAGAACTCAAAGATAAATGAATAATCGAGTTCCAGCGTTGAAAACTGGAAAGTCTCGTGGAAAGGCGACTTCGAGGATCCGTCGGACTCTCAAAATGGTCGCTACGAATTGAACGTCGTTTCAAGAGTCGTCCTCAAAACAGCCAGCTACGTTGAATGCCAACGTTGCATACATGTAACCGGTTTTAAGATCCTTTCTATATTTATATGCATAAACGAGTATCAGTGTGCGTGCGTGACTCACAGCGGTACCGGAATTCCCGGTCAATCAGGCGAGTGGAGGAATCAGCACGAGGGAACATCAAGTAACTCCCCCCCTCCTTTTCCCTCAACCTCCGATATTCCCGCCCCTTTCTCTCTTGCCTCATTAATTATTCCTAACGATAATTTTCTCTAAACGTTGATAGACGGACGTTGAGTGCAAGAAGATCTCGCGACTGGAATAATAAACCGCCGCGAGTCTCGTTTATCGAGCGTCTGGAAGACGCCCGGAGACGTGAGTAACCGAAGGTACAGCGTGTAGTAATCGGGGCCAAGAAAACTCGCGTCGTGACTCGCCGTCTTTGTGATCACGTACCCTCATTGGGATTCGGTGATTGACCAGGGATGGAAACGTCTCGGCTTGGAGATCGAGAGAACAATCATCGAATCATCATTCGATCGAACGAAGCGGAGCTCAGGCTGAGGAAGAAGAGAATACGTGTCTGGTGGAAACACCAATGAGACGAGCAATGTCATCACCGACATTGCAGAAGGGGGGGGGGGGGAGGAGGGTTTGTTTTTGTCGCGGCTCGTTGGATGTGCACGTGCAAGGCCACCCTCGTTACCAAGCTGACGGACCAGCGCTTGGTAGCTTCGAAGATACCGATTAATCTTAATTCTCCTCTTTGACCTCGCTGGACCAACGTGACGTGTCCGTTCGTTCCATATTCCTGCAGGCTTTTAACCCTCAACCCGTGAACGTGGGTCGTTTTTGCCTGACCGAAAATTTCAGTTCGAAATTTCTCGGTCGTATAATTATTTAATTATAATTTAATCGTTAATAATCAGTAATGATTAATCAATTAATCGTTTATTTTATAATTATCTACTACGTGAATATAATTGTTTTTTTCTGTAAGGAGCAACCTTTTTCCTTTAAGAAACTTCTATTTACAAAAATTCTCCCATCATTTTTACCTACGCTATATTTTTTTTAGAAGAAAAACCTTTATTCGCGTGTTGCTTAATATTTGATGAAAAATATGTATTAAAAATAAAGAAAATTAATAAAACAACTATTTCCCTTGAAAAGTATATTCTGAAATGAAGCCATGAATTTTTGCAGTTTTTTTGGTAAGTAATCGTGAGTGTGGTAGCGCGAAGACAAAAACGACCCAGATTCACGGGATTGAAGTGCCTCAAGTACCATCACGGGTTCAGGATTAAGTATAGTTGGACAAAGAACGTCGGTTATTGATCCAGCGATATTGGGTGCTTCCCAATATTCAGAGGAGCTGAATCAACGTGTGAACATCTCCGAACTCCCATCCCATAGAAATCGAAGAATCGGAAGTACCCGATACGCGGTTTTTCGACTGGCTTCGTCGAGGATTATTCACTTGCCATTCACGATCTCGCGTGACGAGTCAAACTCCTTGAAATAAAAAGTTGCGGTATACCACCGCAAATAAGAGCGCGAGAGTGGAACTGGCCAGAGAGCGACCAGTGGAAAGCGAGGGCAAGTGCCACTCGGGGAAATCTGGTCGCTGAACGTTCTTTACTGTCCCCCGGGGGCACGGACGATGCCTCACCGCTGGAAAAAAGAAAACGGCTTGTAACGAGCGAAAAAGTAGGAAAACGTTTTTCGATATAGCGGGTTTTAAACGGTCCATAAATATAATGAAGTTATCATATGCCTAAAGCTAATCCGGACTGATCGAAACGTGGATTGTTCGGGTTAACTTTAGACGCGGGTCAAGACGCAACTTCGATTCGCTTGACGGACACTCGTATTGCGTTTCGAAGTCACGTCCATGAACACGCGAACGGACGGCGAGCTACCGAAATGATACGCAGTTCTGGAGGGTTTCGTATCGATCAGCGTTATCTAATCGCGTACAACACGAGGTTAGAAACAAGATACATACATCCATGGGATTCGATCGACAATCTTTCGTATTCTTCTTTGCTTATATTTCTTTTTAATTGTTTTTTTAATTATTTTCATATTTCCATATTTTTATTTTTTTATTTTATATTTATTTTTTATATATTATATTTTTAATATTTTATTTTTACTTTTTTAACTATTCCTCACGAGTACGCGCTTTTAGCGCTTTTACCTGTCTCCTTCCAACTCTCCCTATACAAATATTCCACCAAATTTCTTTCCCGTTCCGCCATATTTTCTTCCCTGTTCGATACCCCACCAGAACCTAACCATCGTTGCGTCCACAGCCGACTTCCGGTACACTCTATAGCATTTGTCAAGGGTACGAGGAAACTGTGGAAAACCCATGTCGGTATAGACGACCTTGTATTCTTCTGATTCCTTGATGTACAGATTTTTTGTTAAAGTACGTTGACAAAGGCTTCCCACTCACTGGTCGATGTTCCAGCTAGAGCTTGGCTGAGCGGTCACCGATCCAAGTATTAACTTCTCCCGACGATGCTTCGGTAATCTTCCGATCGTCCGATCGTCAGTCACGATTTTTTTATATCGTTGAAACGTTCGCACTAATTTTCAATTTTTAATCGTATTGGCCCTTGCGATCCTTAATGCTCAAAATCATCGGTCTCCCTTTGGATCATCATTATCGTCATCGATCGATCATTCCGAGTCTCCAGGAAAGTTTGAAATTACCGTCCCGAGTAACTTCTTGCAGCTTTCGGCTCTTAACTTTCCTTTTACTATTTCCGGTTTGCGGAGCGAGAACGGGCTCGTCTCTTGATACTAATGGCGTGCCTGCAGCGTGGAAAGGTGAGGAACCGCTTGGCTCTACTTTTTGCCCTTACTTTTCCCATTTTGTTTTCGTTCGGTCACGACCACTTTTTGCGTCGTCAATTGCCACGGGAGCGAAAAGAGCGCAGTTCTTTCGGCTTCTCTTCCTCCATCCCTCCCTCCTTGTCGTTATTATTTTTGTTTTGCGATACTCCATTTATCACTGTATCGATATCCGTGACGTTGAAGCTTGCAACATTTGAATACAACGCGAATTATTATTTTGTCTACTTCCTGAATTATTCAAAAAACAAAAATCTGCTAAAATATATGGTTTATCTTTAGATTATATTTTTCAAGTGGAAATAGTTGTTTCTTTATTTTCCTTATTTTTAATATATTTTTTAGTATCAAATATTGGGCAATTCACAAAAAAAAATTGTATTGTTTCAAAAAAAATATAGCGTAGGTAAAAATTGTGGAAAATTACTTTTCGATAGCAGTTTCTTAAAGGAAAAAAGTTGGTCTTTACAGAAAAAAATATTATATTCAGGTAAGAAATAATTATAAAATGAAATAGATTATTAATTGATTAATAATTAATAAGTATTAATTATTTGATTATAAATGAATATATAAACTGATGAATATATCAAATTATATATTAACGTTCGACATATTTTGGAATGAAATCTCGGGTCACGCAAAATCGACCCATGTTCACGAATTCAGCGTTAATGAAATCTTCGAGTGGATAACGACATTGGATAAATCCAAATAAGTCTTTTCTCTAACTGATAGAGAAAATTGTGAAAAATTTGGAGAGGCCTCGTCGCAGGTGGCCGTTCGATTTATTGGGCAAAAAACATTGGCGGACATCGCGATGGATCAAATATTTACATTGATCGCGGTGCACGTCGAGGAAGAAGAAATTGGGCGGGTTCCAGCGAGTCTCACCTTGAGAGCCGCGAAACGCAGCTGCGACGAAGCCCGACGAGCGCAAAAATTATGTTGGCTCGCTAGCATATCGAAACCGGAGGATTCGTCTTGCGCGGGAACATTTTTTTTTGTTCATCTTTAGCGCGGCTAGACGCAACGATCATCGCGTGCTTTGGCCAAGCAAAAGACGTTTATCAAATTTACGAAATTCGTTACGGTCACTTTTCGTATCCGAAACAAAGCGATAAATTCATCACGTTGAATTAGGATTTAATGCTTTCGTGACGTTTAAACGCGCATCCTCGGAACGCAAGAAAAAATATTATCTTTCACTTTACCATTCATTTTTTATCGAAAATTAAAATTTTTTTAACGCAGATCAAAATCGTCGATCTCTGATTGAAATATGGGAAATTATTTCAGCCATTCTTGTACCCTAAATCAGCGAACAATAGAAATCAAAATGTAAGCGATATGAAAAATATCAAAAGTGATCGAACTCCAAAGATACGAACTTGAACGTCCATTCAGTGTCGTTTTTCCGAAGTTCAGATTCGCATTCAGTCCCCCAGCGTTTTAATATTCGTTGAAATTA